>JABUQX010116177.1:0-22988 GCA_015478945.1 Trachelipus rathkii | reverse complement strand
ACACACACACACATATATAGTTATATATCACTAATACACACACACATACACAGTACACACACACACAAATATGCCACACATGCGCGCGAAGACAATACAGGCAAGATATCACACAATGGCAATACAGGCGGTGGGACACACAGGATCCTCCAATGCTCCCACCACCACCTCTTTGAAGGGCCCAGTAGTATTTTTGCTAAGCTGTTGGGACACACATATATAATTCCTTCTTCTTCTTCTCTCCTTCTCTCTGCTGCCCGCCACACACGTCTAAATTCCCCAATCCTCCCCCTTTCGCAAAGCTGGTCTCTCCCCACCCTCCCAACACATGGACAGGTGGGAAGGAAAATACACACATAACCCATTAACGTAAGTATATATAAGCGTAAGAAATTAAGCAATACTACTATGATGAATCATGATCTGTTCAAGTAGCAATCACACTTTAACAATTGAACAGTCTGAATCTAAACGACTCGTAAGGTACTGCTCGGTATTCAGCTTGCCATTCTCGGCAACAGAGATCTAAATTAACCTAAGAAACCTACTAAACATATTTTTTATTAACGCACACTTAAAAAAAATAGGGCTGAAAGAGCAAATTAAATAAATTAAAGCATCATTAAATTATTAAAAAATCAAATATAAATTCATGAAGTGAGGTCTACATTGACTACTTACTTTTGTACTATTAAGGTCAGATTTTATGCCACGCCTTCATCTATCTTGGTTTGTCTTTAAAAAGCAATTAACCATTGTTATTTGACATCAGTAGTAATCAAAAGCAACAAATTATCTATCACATAGGTATTTAAATACATTTGAGTAAAATATGAAAGATTGGAAATGACCAAGAAATGAGTAGCTAAATATTTGGTAAGTGACCCTCACACTGATTCCACTCCCTCTCTATGCAATAAGGCTTCCTGATGAGCAAGTAATAATATTGAATTTTCCAAAGGGAATGAGGCATCAGCTATTTGGAGAGACTATGATGATACCTAGATAGGACCTTTCAAAAATGCAGATAGATGGAAACAAATGATAGTATGTTATCCAGGTGACAGAGTGAGGTAACATATTGTGGATAGTATAGGATAGAGAGATATGACACAAAATGTTATCTAAATGTGAAAGCACAAGCAATAAGATAGATATAGAGGTCAGAGAAGAATTAATAGCAGATTATAGGACATTGATTTTAGTGAGTTCAGTCAGATAAGGAGTTGGTCATCATTTTCAATGCTTATTTTGCTTCAATGTTTACGGAGGAAAGATTGGATAATAGTTTGGGGACTAATAGTTCTGGTATGCATGTAAATAAAGACTTACAGAATTTGAATTTGAGGTAAAAGAAATTAAATCTTTACTGAACCATTTGACCCAAGTAAAGTTGCAGGTCCTGCTGGTATATATATAAATGGTAGAATTCTGAAGAAGGGTAGATAAGTCATTATAAGGATTGTACCTATTTGATTTTAATATTTGGTGAGGCACCACACCGGAAAACAGCATGCTTTGCAAATGCTATTTTAAAGAGCGGTAGTAAGGAATATTTGGGAAATTATAGGCAGTTAGCTTAACATCTCTGGTTAAAAAAGTTTTGGAAAAGTTACTGAAAGGTCACATTGAAAAATATATACCTTATATATATTTGGAAGATAAGATATTGTATGACTGCAGTATTAGGTCATGTCAGATAAACCTTTTAGAATTTTTATGGAATACATTACTGACTGCACTGACAGAGGAGATCCAGTTGATATATATTTAGTATTTAATTTAGATTTCAGCAAAGCTTTTGATAAGGTTTCCCACATAAGGTTGATGAAGAAGTTATTGCTCATGTGGTAGTGAGTGGAGTCGGTGCAGCATATGAATTAACTAAAATCGTTGGGATGTGGGGATATTAAATATAAAAAAATAAAAAATATGGTATTTATTTATTTATTTTTTTTTGCTCATTCAATACCATGCGTTAAACTACAAGTTTTATTTAAATTATCTCTAATTCTAGAGTGTTTATATTTTTAAAAAATTATAATGTATTAGGGGAAGAAATTACCTTAAATAGAATTTCATTTTTGAAAAATTTGAGTTTTTCTTAACTATGTTATAAAATGAAAAATTGTGGATGGATTTTAATTATTTTTACAGTGCACAGTTGAGTATGTTAGTTTTAAACTGGCAAAGTAAATCTTTGTTTCAAACAGTACATAGTGGTTAAATCACCAGGCCTAACTTGTACCTATTCACCCTGCATAAAAATCTCGACGGAGTGAATAGGGATACCATTGTTATTCTTATTTTATGTATATTATTGACATTTTTATTACCTATACACTAAAGCTAATCTTAATATAATAAACAGTTACCTATATTAAGTAAAAATTAAAATAAAAAATTAAATTTATATGCAATATATGAATTCTAAGAAGTGTCCCTATTCACTCTCTGAATGGGGTGATTAGGACAAAACATTTTTATTCTTATTTTATGTATCATTATTGATATTTTTAATACTTATGGCTAATTTCAATATAAATTAATATAATATAATTAATAATAATTAATATTAATTTTTATGGATATATATATAATATAATAAATTTTATATAATATACCTATATTAAGTCAAAATTAAAATAAAATTTAAATTTATACACAAATATAAATTTCAAATATAGCTCACCCCACTGCAAAAAGTCTGAAATGAAAGTTTCATTTCAAGGGGACGTTGCGCGTTGAAACACAACACTGATAAATTACACACCATTCTGAAGAAGAAAGATTTGCAAGTAATATTGCCTAAATAACATATGCAAAAAGCCTGTTTAGAATTTGTAATTTTCCAAACACGCTAAATCCCAGTTACTTTTTATCAGCAATTAACAGGTGAATTTCTGCTGAACTACAAAGGATTTTCAAGCGGATTTCAATGAAATTTTTTCCATCCGCATATATCTCTATGAAATAACTTGCAAATATAGTATAATATATGAGAATTTTTATTTTTGATTTTTTGCTAAATCTCAACTTTTTTTCTCAATAAAAAATTTGAAAGTTATCAGAAATCCACCAATTTTTTATACTAACATGAATCATATATCAAAATGTAATTCAATGTATACAAAATTGAAAACAAAAATAAAGTATAAAAGGCGCTTTTGAATTTTTGTTATACCCGAAATAGCAGCTCAATGTGAAAAAAAGTTTTTTTTTAGTAAAATAGTCAAAGAAGTTGAACTATATAGCATAAAACTCGCTGGTATACAACAACTTTATATAAAATGAAAATATATTCTCAAGCAATTTACAAGTTGTATCTAATTTAATCAGATGAATAGTAAAAGTGTTATATGCCATCAATTATTTTCTGAATTTTTTCGTTTTTTTTTTGTTTTTAAAAATAAAAAGCAAATCATAATAAATTACTTTTTTGCTATATATCCGATTAATACTAAACTTTCAGAGCATGTATAATTAGAAAAAAATATACATATTGTGTTAAGATAACAGTATATCAAACTTTTGCCGCTGAACATGGGAAAACTAATACTTGGCTGGAAAAGTGCCTTCCCTAGTAGCAGCAAACCATTGGGCGTACAGAAAATTTGGTATCTAAAATAAAAAGACAGGTATACTTCACAGTTATAAAAAGGCCAAAAAATTTCATTTTTATCAGATGAATAATAAAATGTTGCATGATACTCAATCATTAATCAATGATCCAATCCTCAAAATTAAAAACCATGAAACTCTAATAATATTTATACAATCAGTTTGAAATTTGCAGAGCGTATATAATTGTGGGAAGGTAGACATTTTTTGTTAAGAGAAATGTTTGTATGCCCAACAGATTTGTCGCTGCTCATGGGAAACATTTCAAAATTTTCAAAAGTTTTCCCATCAGCGGTAAACTGTTAAGGCACCAAATATTAATCTAAATAGAATATGTATACCCGTGAGAGGCAAATGTAAGCTGTGAAAATTTCACAGGTAACTGGAGTAAATATTAAAAGTTACACGTCACCTGTTCTATTTAGCTTAAAAAATTTTTTTTTACTAACAAAAATATTTTAAAATAATTTTTTATTTTTTTGTTATCAATATGAAACTTTCTGTACTATAGATACTGTTAGCAAGATTTCACATTTGTGTTTAGATAAATGTTTTGTAAACCCAAGGGGTTTGTCGCGCATATGGGAAACTTTTTGAAAATTTAGAAATTTTCCCATGCACAGAGGCAAACTGCTTCTCCATGCCAAAATTCTTACTGAACAAAATTATGTATTCCCTTCCCAACTTTGATACTACACTCTGCATCATCTGAGCTTTAATGAAATAATAAAAAAGGTTATAGTGATTTTTTATTTATGACATATCAAAATTGAATACCCCCCATATCCCCCTGTATATTGTGAATAAAATATTTTTTGCATGTTGAAAATAACCAGACCATTCGAAAGAGCATTAAATTCTACACTAGAAAGTGTTAAAACCTAAAATTCATAGAATTGATGATTACTACCCTCAAAAGTTAAACCCCTTGACGCTGCAACGCCCCTTAAATTTAACTATTATTATTAGAATCACATTATTATTTATGTGTGTGCTTATGACCTACTATAGGCCCATGATTTTCAGGAAAAAAAAATCCAAAAAGTGTATTAGGGAAAAGGAGGGAGACAAGTTTTACTTAAAGTGTCTCAATTCACCCTGCCAGATGCTACATGATTAGATTGAAGAGTGGTCATGGAATAGAAAACAGTGCATACAACTAAATGGCAACAAGTCATTATACGAAATAGTTGAGTAGTGTCCCAGAGGGTTCAGTGCTGGGGTAACTATTGTTCCTTATATATATAAATGATTTAGACTAGGGACTTAAATGTAAGGTTTCTAAGTTTGCAGATGGTACCAAAGTGGCTACCTCAATAAGGAATATGATCGTGATAAACTTTTGGGTGGGCAGATAAGTGGCAAATGAATTTTAATAGTAAATATTGTAAGGTTCTTCACCTAGGTTACTTAAAAAGTTTTGGTAATTATTTACAATAAGGGCCTCCAAACAGATTTTTATAAAAATCACAGCATAGACTAAAAAAAATAGTAATAAAGAATAAAATAAATAAATAAATAATCAGACTATTTAGAAAAAAAGTTACAGCCTCTCAAAGTTTGGAATTTTCCCATACGGTTTTCTTATAAAAACTGAACAGGCTTTGAGGTCAGTTTAGGACCATCCTAGTTCAGGTTACAATAAGATTTGTTAAGTATACCTTTGTATATTTGTTAAGTTAAACACAGTATACTTAACAAAACATATCATGTCATAACCTGGACTAGTAGGGTCCTAAACCGAAACCTAACCTGGATGGATTGACGATGCTGTAAACCTAGACCTAACCTAGATAGATTTACATTGCCATAAACCTAGATGAAATTCTGGCAACCATTACCTACTATGCTACTATTTCTTTTACAGTCTTCCCTTGGGCCTATTTTGTAAATTATGATAAAAAGAAATTCCAGTGTGTTTTTTTTTATAAGAAAAGTCCATAGGATTTTTTTAAACTCTGAGAGGCAGTAACTTTTTTTCCTAAAGAGACTGATCATTTATTTATTTTTATTCATTATTTTTTTAGTCTATAATGTGATTATTATAAAAAATTGTTAAGAGGCCCTTATTGTAAACAATTACCAAAGTTTTAACTACAATATGAATGGGGATTGGTTTGAGTCTGTGAACCAAGAAAAAGATTTAGGCGTGATTATAAACAGTAATTTGAAAGTAGCTAAAATCAGTGTTTAGAAGAAAAGAATAAAGCTAATAAGATGCTAGGTATAATAAATTGCAATGTCTTTTACAAGAGCAAAGAAGTTATATCGTCAACAGGGGTAATGTGAACACCCAGGGTAATGTGAACACTTCCTGGGTAATGTGAACACTTCCAGGGTAATGTGAACACATTTTTTTCTTTTTACCTAATCTTTTTGGTGTTTTTACAATCAAAATTGATTAGCTTTAAGCATATATATTAATTATGTAAATTAAAATCAATTAAAAATATATTGTATTAACCATAAAATTTCATTTTCTTAGACATTTAATGTTTATTGAGCAAATAAATTGGGGGTTTTCTAAGATTTATAATTTGCGAACTATATTTAACAGCCCCCTCAAAGTTATATCATCATTTTAAACCTAACAAAGTGTAATGTGAACAAGGTTATGACTATAATTTTATATGTAAAACTACTACTTTTTTTGCAGGTTTGTTTTAAAAACTTTTAGCTTTTTAACTTAAAACCTTTTTTTATTGTTTCAGATGCCAAGAACATACACAAGAAAAGAAGGATGTGCTAAATATAAATATAATGAAGATGACATGGTGCGGGAGTGTATGGATGTTGAGGATGGAATGCCAGTAAAACCTACAGCAAGGAAAAACAATGTGAACATATCAATGCTGCGAAGAAGAGTCCTGTCACTTGTTAGAAACCCAGGTCAAACTGGTAGGCGGATGAGTCTTCTTCCTTTTGAAGAAGAAATAATTGCTCATCATCTTGCATTACTGGGGGATTATGGTTTGGCACTTACTAAAGTAGAAATTAGGGAATTTGTTCAACAATATTTAAATTCAAAAGGTAGAATTGTTGTTCATTTTAAAGATAATATGCCAGGTGATGATTAGCTCACAGGTTTCCTAAAGAGGAATCAGAATCTTTTATCAAGAAGAAAATGTCAAAATATTAGCAGGAACAGAGCAGCTGTTACCAGTGAGGAAGTGTCTAATTATTTTGACAACCTGGAGAAGACTTTAGGAGTTAAACCAGAGTTTATAGTTAATTACAATGAGACAAACCTGGTAGATGACCCAGGATCACAGATAAAGATATTCTGTAGAGGGAGCAAACGGGCAGAACATGTGATGAATACCTCCAAAGTAGCAATTTCAATTATGTTTGCATCAACTGCTTCAGGAAATATGCTCCCCCTTATGTTGTTTATAAAGGGGATCGTCTTATAAATTCTTACATAGAAAATGGCTCATTACACTGTAAATATAATATGAGCAAAAGTGGCTGGTTTGATGGCACCATTTTCTTGGACTACCTTAATAAAATTGTTATTCCATTCTTCAACTGGATCTCCATGGACAAAGATGAAAAGAAAATCTTAATCGGTGATAACCTTCTGAGTCACATGTCTCTAGTAGCCGTAAAGATGCGCGTGAAGTTGGCGAACGATTTTGCGATCGATTTTTTTTTTTGGCGCCACATAATTAGCCAACTCACAAATTAATGGACAAATATTAAAAAAAAGAAGGACAATATTAAATTGAAGGACAAATATTAAAATAAAAGAAGGACAATATTATATATATATATATTATATATATATAATATTATATATATACATATATATATATATATATATATATATATATATATATATATATATATATTATTATTATATATAGTTATTATTATATATATATATATATATATTATTATTACATATATATAAAATCGATCTAAAACCGTCTCGTCAACTCTCACACCCATATATAACATGTGCATATATATATAGTTATATTATATATATATTACATATTATTACATATATTATTAGAAAGGAAGCTGGTTATGTTATGCTGGCTGTTATTATTGCTATATATATATAGTATATATATATATATATATATATATATATATATATATATACATATATATATATATGCATATATAAAATCCCTATAAACATATATATATATATATATATATATATATATATTATTATATTATATATATATATATATATATATATATATATATATATATATATATATATATATATATATATATATATATATTTATATTATATATAAAATCAATCGCAAAACCGTTCGCTATCCTCACCTATATATATATATATATATATATATATATATATATATATATATATATATATATATATATATATATATATATATTTATATATATATATATATATATATATTTACAAAATACTGATACAAACAATCCTTCACACCTTTTTATCTTCACTTGTGAAGTAAGGTATGATTTGTATGGCCTTTGATTCGACTCCGAATCTCCTTTTGACTTCTAATTGGTATTGGAAATTTTGTTACCGGACATCGATATCTTAAGTTATAAATAAATAATATACAAAAAGAAAAAAATTCCTAAACCTAATTAAATTTTAAATATCTATATCAATACTTTAATTTAATTAACAGACTAAGAACAATAGTTGTAAGATAAAACATTTGTATACACTAGCAACTCAAGATTGCATTCCCTGTACAAACAATACTTAGTTTATTTATATTTCATGAATTTTATTAAATACAGGAATTTCAAGTTAAACATAATTTGGGAATGAAAGGGTTAAGGAATAATAATTGCAAATATAATATTAATAACTTTTTTATGTTTGTGTTTATTTAAAAAATATTCCATTTTCAAGTAAGTATTAACAAAGTTTAGCTACTAGCTTTTATGTTTTAACATGATTACAATTTACAAGAAGATTCTTTTAACTAGCTACAATATAAAGAATAAAATAATGAAAGAAGAGACCTCAACTTCTCAGGCAAGAGTTAAAATAAAAAACATTACTCAAACATGACATAATAAAATACTCCTTTAAGATAGATATTATTCAATACTCAAATTCAAAAATTCACAAATTGTGATGCAAAAACATTAAGCTTTCACTAGTATCTGGCGAGAGACTGTTCCTTTTTGGGGTGTTTACATTCCTACCTAACCTACACTATAAATACGCTCTCTCGACTGATGAAGGAGGTGCTGATAATTATTTGCCTGTACGCACTGATAATAATGAAAACTTTGGCTCCATTTTCATGCCACCGCATGAAAGGATTCTCTGTAGGCAGCATCTCATGTTTTCGTAGAGCCTCATCTCCTCTTTCACAGACTGCAAATTTGAATTATCTTTGCTCCTTGATGACTGTCTCTTCAGTTTTTACGATGAGGTTCCCTGGTGTGATTCCTTTGAAGGTGAATGAGATGTCAATGCAATTTCGGCCATGAACTTATCAAAGTCTAACATATCCAAATCATCTTCAGTAGGTTTATTTGCTGAAAAGCCACCATCGTCACTATCAGTGCTGTTGCCAGGCGCTGTGATAAGGCTTCCACTTCTGTCTCTTTTTTTTTTTTTTTTTTTGTCAAGCGAGCAAGCTCCCCGGTTATGCTATTTTAATGCATTCTGTAGTAAGTGGTTCACCGGTTGAGGTTCCATTCTTGTGGGGGTTTCGGTGGGTTTAGGAATTTTTTTTATTTACTCTTTTTTTTTTTTTTTTTTTTTTTTTTTTTTACAGTTGTCACTGCCCCGCTCACGGCAGAACCCTATTCAAGAAGTGGATGTTGAACGCCTCAAAATCCATCTAACGCAAATTACGCAAAGAGATGAGCACAGCACTTACGCTTCTTAGCGAGGGAAATTAAAACTGAGGTGTTCATCAATAAAAAGATGGAAGAGAATTCCACACAGAAACAGAGGCAAAGTGCAGGAAAGAAAGAAGCTAACCGCAGCGAACCAGAAGTCTGGAGTTAGTAACATCAACACAAAACCTGTGCCGACACAGCACCCTTGTGCTACGAGGTACGAGAGTGTCGTAAAGGTGGTGGTACGCTGGTGATAGTTCCCTCTGAGCACTGCCTCTACGAAAATTATAGAAAAGTGGATAAGCACCGTAACATCGCTACCGCAAATATAAAGGGTCAAGTAAACTAGAAAGTACAGGACAGTTTATAAGTCTTTTGGCCTTTGACTCGACCATCCAAAAGCCGGATGAAACCAGAGCCCCGCCCCACAGATATGAAAGTGTAGCATTTCATGCTGGTACTGATGAGACCCTTTGTATAGGTGGGGTAACTGAGAAGAGGAAAAAAGTCTCGCATTCTAAACAGAACTCCCAGTTTCTTTTGAGTACTCTAGCAAACCACTGTGATTGAGGCTAAAACATTTTTTTGCTGTATAAGTGCTATGGCCAAGGGATGTTTATATTAATGTAACAGGAGTAGACGAGAGAACCGTTTGAAAGAGATAGAAAGTTAAGTGTCTTAGAGAGAGAGATTTGTAGAAGTTGGGTTTTTTAAAGAATTAAATTTCACAAGCTTGAGACGTCCCAACCCTGAAATTCTATCCAGATCAGTTAGCCAGAATCTAAAGATAAATAATAGATGCAATTCTAAAAAGGGGCAGAGGGAAAACGGAATTGGATATGAGTTGAAGAATGAAGGGTCAAGTCATCGACATACGAGTAGAAATAGATGTGCAGGTGAGAAGATCATTGATGAAAGCAGGATAAAGTAGGAGATAAAATAGAACCCTGAGGAACAACAATATTGACAGAAAGAAGAAGTCGCCCCATCAACACCGATATTGAGTTATTTGAAAGAAAGCTAGAGACACAAGTAAGCAAAGAGAAGAAGGAAACCCAAAGCAGGGGAGTTTGGAGAGAGTGCACGCCAAGTGCTACCCGGTCAAATGCTTGGATATGTCAAGCGCTACCACACAAGTCTTCCCGTAGTTATTCCTAAGGGCGTGAAAACCATAAATCTGTTAAAATAGGAAAGTATATCGCCAGTAGATCTCACGAGCACCAAAGTCGTAATGGTAATCGGTGCAGGTAGAAAGAAGTGGGAAAGAGATCCAGATGATCGCTAAAGTGAGTTGAGACGGGCTCCCAAAGATCTTAGAAAGAATACAAGTGAGAGCTATAGGGCGATAGTTAGAAGGATCTGAGCAGCATCATTTTTTCGGAATAGGTTGGACATATGCCGCTTCCAACACTGAGGGAAAGTGCGCTAGTATTGAGGCATAGAGAATATAATTGAACGAGGCGGGGATAGTACGGAAGCGCACTTCCTCAAAACCGGAGAGGAATGCCATCCGGCCACCCGCCTTCCTAACGTGCTTTCATAGATTTCAGGAGCTCATGCACCGATCAAATGAAATGACAGGTAGATGCATAGGACACCTGAGAGGAGAAGGAGGAGGAAGAGGGAATACCAGAATCGTCCAGTGTTGAATTGGTAGCCAGGCCAGGAGGCCGAAGAGATGATTGGCCTTTTTCAGTTGGAGTATTAACAACATAATCATCAGGAGCTAATAAGAGGAGGAACGGATGATTTACTATAGAAGTTGTTAAAGATGTTTTTGGCAAGAGGCTGTGAGAGATTTGTCATAGGGAACCAAGAGGTCAGCGCATTTTCGGCGTTATTGGTTCCTCCGCTATGCTCGTCGAAGAGTATCCCCGCAACGATTTCTAGCTGAATGAATTAGCAAGAGTGATAGAGAACGAGAATTTTCCAATAACGATAAACATTGTTCTAGCCTGAATGGCCAGGGAACAAGCACGATCGAACCATGGATTTTGAGGAGAAAAAGATTTAGTCCAAAAAGGAATGAACCTGTTCATCCCATTAACAATTACAGTTCCCACTTTATCGTCAGAATCTGAAGCATCTAAGAGTCAAAAGCAGTCACTTCAATTATAGTTAGCGTAGAAGCAACGCAATGCCCCCCAATTGCCCACCAGGGTGCCAGAAACCGCATAGGGCAGGATGGAGATGTTGGAGAAAAAGTATTAAAATTAAGTGATATAAGGTTGTGGTCAGATTTACCGATAGGAGCGAAGGTGGTGTATTTATAGTAAGCACTAGTGGTGAAACATAGGTCAGGTGTATGTTCAAGAATCAGTTGGGACAATCCGGAATGTGTGTAGGCTACTAACTGTCACCCAGACTGCTGAGAACACTGAATATCTGGCTCTCCACCAAATCCAGTACGAGAGGAACCCAGCAATTCAGTTTTTTGTGTACATTGAAATCCCCAAATAGAGGACCAGGTTGAGAAGATATAACAGTCTCGTGAGAAGTAAAATAATCAAAAAGGTATGAAAATCTGTTCTTGTTAGGGAGAACAGTAGCAGAAGCTTAAGAATATTGTAGAAGGAAGAAAGATTTAAGCCACAGAACACCGTTAGACTGAGATTCTCGACACGTGTTATAGGAATGTTTATTTTTACATAATACTCCACCTTCAAACGGAAATTATAAAATAAGTTATAGTTGGATATATTAAAACGAGGGGTTAGAGGATGAATTTTAGCCATCTGGGTCTCAGACAAGTGCATAAAATTAGGTTTAGAGAGAGTTAGAGAGGTAGTATTCCTTGGATGCAGAGTTAGAGTGCAAGCCATTGATGTTGGTAAAGTCAAAGGAAAGCCCCGCGTCTGTGCAAATCTGCTATCATACACGCACACGCAAATCACAAAAAAAAAAAAAACAGAAACCAATAGACAAAAACCAAAGGAGAAATGAGCAAAAATTATTCGTACGCTAAAACCCAAATTTTAAACGATAAAACCCTATTTACAGCAAAAATCTAAAATATGTAATCCAGAAAGTTGAAAAACACTCACGCACTCACACGCTCACAAAAATTATGCATAAAAAATAATAAATACTATTGATCAACTAAAAAGTAGATAAATCTGTATAAATTATAATAATGGCTGTCCAATAGGTAAATTTTACGCTAAAGACTGCTGGAGAAACGCTAAAAATCTAAGTTAAAAGGAACGAGGAAAAAAAAAAAACTTGGTACTAGATATCTATATCGAACTAGATTTGCTATTGAATCTAAAAGTTTCTCATAATTTTTCACCCAAAAGTAAGAAGTACTAAATATCGGCCATTTTAACCGATACCGATGCCACCGATACTATCAAAAATGGCCGATACTACCGATACTGATACTGATACTATCAGTACATCCCTAATATATATATATATATATGTACAAGGCGTTATATATGAAGGTATGTGTGTCGAATATAAGTAGTATATATATATATAGTTATATATAGCATATATATATATATATATATGTTGCTATTATATATACCCGTATAAATATATATATTAACATATTTTGATAAAGATTTTATTCCTTAATTGATTACAGATTTGTCATCATAATAATAACCTCATAAAGTTGTTTTAAAATGCCATCATTTGTAAAAGATTTTATTATTAATAATAATGTTACAAAACTTTAATAGAGGTGTATTATGCCACAAAAAATAAAACAAGGTAGTTCACCAAAAAAACATAATACAACGCCACTTCATAAACATATGGAAAAATCATCCCAAGAGAATATCTGGAAGTCAAAAGTTTGGATAGTAAAAGGGAGAATCCTGGACACCCCAAAATAGCAAAATATCGAAGCTGTGAAACAAACGAGTCTTGAGGAAAATTTCCCCAAAAATTTGCCACATCAATGACCCCAAATCACACGCAATTCTTCAGAAAATAATACATTTTAATGCAATAAGTAACCAACCATTCTCACACCTACTAAAGAGCAGTGAGACTCATAGAAATTTTTGCTCATCTTCAAACTAAAAATATCTTATTTCTAGTAGAAAATATATTTTGTAGAGAGACGATGTTACAACTTCATACAGTAAATTGAGATAAGCAGTATCGAGAAGTTTTCTAAGGCTGATCATCAGATATCATTTACAACAGATATATGGATAGCTAAATATTCAAACGAGTCATTTATTTCTTTAACTACTCACTGGCTTACGAGCCAGTTTGAAAAATTGGACTATGTATTCCATTGCAATATATATATATATATATATATTATATATATATATATATAAGAAAGAGCAGAACATACACAGAGGTATATATATATATATATATATATATATATATATATATATATATATATATATATATATATATTTATTTTTGATTTTAAATTTGAATTTAATGAGTATCTTACTATCCTATATTTTGAGATATTTGAGTAAACTTTATTTCAATAATACTGTAGGTACGTAATACACTGTATGAATACTACACAAGGCTACCATTATATTTTGTTAAAAGATGGGCTATGGGTTATGCAAAATAAATCCCATCCAGCAAATTTTTTAATTATCAAGTACTATTAGTAATCTCGTTCTGGCCGAATTTTGAAAATTCGCCGGAACCGAAAATGTCAAATTCGCCGATCGAATTCGTACACTTTCCTTTAATATATATATATATATATATATATATATTATACATATATATATAGTTACTTGAAAATATATATTTATTACTTTTCTTTTCACAGTTATATATCTGTATATATACATATATATATATATATATATATATATATATATATATATATAAAATCAATCGCAGTAAAGATATATTTATATATATATTATTGACTGTATTATAAGTCTATTTAGATGGATATAAATATATATTATGCTATATATATATATATATTATTATTATATATATATATATATATATATATATATATATATTATATATTATATATATATATATATATATATATTATATATATTACATATATATATATACATAATCGATATAAACCGTCACTAACTTCACACGATATTTAATGTATATATATAGAAAGATATAGCAGAAAGAGAGCAGTATATATATATATATATATATATATATATATATATATATATATATATATATATATATATATATATATATATATATATATTAGCTTTGGAAATCTACGTATTTTCGTTCCAGAAAAAAATCTATAGCAACCTATTACTCCAAAACCTGGAAACATACAGACTTCAGGTTAACGCCATTTTATTAACAAATTAGTAAGAATTTAAGATATGATAATATTTTGAGCTTGGTAAATCTACCTATTTTCGTTCCAGAAAAAAAATCTATCTCAAAACAAAATAAGGTAAATTTTGATCAAAACCTGTTCACATTAAACCCCATTGACAGTAAGTAACCTGTATAATAGCCATGTAGGCCGGTATTAGAGTACTGTGCACAAGTTTGGGCCCCTTATTTAAAGAAATACATAGATATGCTAGAGATTGAGCAACATGAGTAACAAGGATGATTTCTGGGTTTGAGGGTAAGAGCTATGAGAAGAGTGTTTTCTATAGAAAGGCAATTTCTCAGAGAGGACATGATGCCAGTCTACAAAATATTTACATCTATAATGCAGAGACCAATAAATTCCTCATAGTAGACCACAGACGGGAGAGTGCCACTCGATGTTTTAAAATATTCAAGGGTAGTAATAGGGAAGATGATTTAGAAAATTATAGGAAAAATAGAAATGAACTTAACCAGTCAATAAGAAAGGCAAAGAGAGAGGCAGAAACTAATTTAGCAAGGAATAGTAATAAGAACCTGAAGAAGTTTTTTAGCTTTTATAAATTTAAAAGTAAGAATAGGACAATTGGTCCAATTAAAATTGATGAAAATTAGTGAGTTCAGATAAGGAGTTGGTCAACATTTTCAATGCTTATTTTGCTTCAGTGTTTACTGAGGAAAGATTAGATAATAGTTTGGAGACTAATAGTTCTTGTATGCATGTAACAAATAGACTTACAGAAATTGAATTTGACGTAAAAGATATTAAACGTTTATTAGATCATATTGATCCAAGTAAAGCTGCAGGCCCTGATGGTATATATGGTAGAATTCTGAAAGAGGGTAGTACAGCATTGTAAAGGCACTGTATTTGATTTTTAAGCGATCTATAACATTTGGTGAGGTACCAGATGACTGGAAAACGGCATATGTTGTGCCTATTTATAAGAAAGGTAGTAAGGAAGATTTGGGAAATTAAAGGCCAGTTAGCTTAACATCTCTGGTTGTAAAGGTTCTGGAAAAGTTAATGAATGGTCATATAGAGAAATACTTAGAAGATAACAAGGTATTGTATGACTTCCAGCATGGTTTCAGAAAGGGTAGGTCATGTCAGACAAACCTTTTAGAATTTATGGAATACATTACTGACTGCATTGGACAGAGGAGATCCAGTTGATATTGTATATTTAGACTTTAGCAAAGTTTTGATAAGGTTCCCTACATGAGGTTGGTGCAAAATTTATCATAATGTGATGTAGGTGGACTTTGCAAGGTTGGATTGAAGAGTGGTTGAAGAATAGAAGACAATGTGTACTACTAAATGGCAATAAGTCATCATGGGAAATAGTGAAGAGTGGTGTTCCACAGGGTTCAGTGTTGGGGCCACTATTGTTCCTCATATATATAAATGATTTAGACCAGGGATTTAAATGCAAGGTTTCTAAGTTTGCAGATGATACCAAAGTGGCCACCAGTTAAGAATAGTGAAGGATGTATGAAGATTTCAAAATGATCTTGATAAACTTCTTGGGTGGGCAGATAAGTGGCAAATGCAATTTTAACAGTAAAAAGTAAGGTTCTTCAACTAGGTTACTCAAATAAAAGTTTTAACTACGATATGAATGGGGATTGGCTTGAGTCTGTGGACCAAGAAAAAGATTTAGGTGTGATTATAAGCAGTAATTTGAAAGTAGCTAATCAGTGTTTGGAAGCTAGAAATAAAGCTAATAAGATGCTGGGCATAATAAATCGCAATGTTGTTTACAAGAGCAAGGAAGTTATAAGTAAACTGTATAATAACTATGTTAGGCCAGTAATAGAGTATTGTGCACAAGTTGGGCCCCTTATTTAAAGACTTAGATATGCTAGAGCAAGTGCAACAAGGATGATTTCTGGGTTTGAGGGTAAAAGCTATGAAGAGAGGCTGAAGGAGTTAGGAATGTTTTCTGTAGAAAGGCGATTTCTCAGAGGAGACATGATACAAGTCTACAAAATATTTACATCTATTGACAATACAGAGACCAATAAATTTTTCATAGTAGAACATGGACAGGTGACCAGGGGGCATAATAAGAAAATTAAGAAGAAAGCATGCCATCTTGATGATCTTGATATAAGAAAGCATGCATTCAGTAAATTTTGGAATGGTCTGCCACAGGAGGTTGTTGAGTGTGACTCAATTGCAACATTTAAGAAAGGGTTGGATAGGTATATGTATATGGATGGGTTGGGTATCATATAATATATATTTAGACAAAGCCAAATTGGCGGGTTTTTAGTTACAGTAGTTATTAATGTTAGACTGCATGTGTGACCATAACTTAGTTATTAAGGTACATGGATGGTTTGGGTATCATATATATATCATTATTTTTGACTAAGCCAAATTGGTGGATTTTAGTTACAGTAAATTTGACAAGCCCTAGGGTGCTTTGTGGATTTGCATGAGCATGTTTGGTTAGTGGGTTGACTGGGACAGTCTCGACAGGCCCATGGGGCTTCTTACTGTCTCTATATTCTTAATGTCTCTCTTAATGTCTTAATGATTGCACATTTAAGGATTGGATTGGTATATGTGGATGGCTTCCCATTATATAGTATATTTTGACTAAGCGTAATTGGCAGGTTTTTAGTTTAAGTAGTTATTAAGGTTAAACTGCATGTTAATTATGACATGACTCGTATGACATGACTATAGCAAAGTTATTAAAGCTTGTAGTGTAGTTAGCATGTACTTTAGCTACAGACTACTTTTATTTATTTTTATTTGTAGACTTTGTGTGGCACTAATCTTTGATACGCGTGTAAACTTTGCTAATACTCTATGCATGTGGCTTCTCCCTTTTTTTTTTTTTTTTTTTTTTTTTTTTTTTTTTTGGTCTTTTGCCGTCCCTCCAGGCAGTGTAGTTAAAGCTCATGATTTTTCTCCCATGAATTCTCTTGATGTCTTGAAGTAAAGCCGTTTTCGTTTTTGCATTTGTGCTTCCGAAACGTAAGAAATGCTTGAATTTGCGTTCGTTTTTGTCAAACAGCGCAAAATCGTAAGAAATGCTACCAAACGTAAGAAATTTCCTTAATTCTGTAAGGTTGCTATATTTGTTATTTCCCGTGTTTGCTGAATTTAGCACGTTCCTACGAAAAATGTAAACAAACAAGATGGCGGCGAGGTAGGTCCGTTTGACTTGATGAATGTTTCATTTAATAAAATCAACTTTAAATCTAATTTCTTCCAAATCGATAAACTTCACAATAGTTGATCAATTATTTGCAATATAAACCATTTGTTATTTAGACCGTTTTTGTTTTTGGCATTCGTGCTTGCGTTCGATGAGAAATGCTTACCCAGTTTTCGTGCATAAATGAACCTGATTTCTCACAAAAGTCACCTTTGTTTACAAACATTTTGAATCGGCTGTTGTGATGGACCACGTGGTTTTGGAATAAACAAATAAAAAAAAATAACAAATAGTTTATATTGCAAATAATTGATCAACTATTGTGATAAAGATTATCGATTTGGAAGAAATTAGATTTAAAGCTAATTTTATTTAATGAAACATTCATCAAACCAAACGTTTTTTTTCGTAAGAACGTGCTTAAATTCGTCAAGCACGGGAAATAACAACCTTACAGAATTAAGGAAATTCCTTACGTTTGGTGAGCATTTTTCACGATTTTTGCGCTAAGTTTGACAAACACGAACTCAAACTCGAGCATTTCTTACGATTCATGAAGCACAAATGCAAAAACGAAAACGGCTTTATTTACTTCTGTTTATTCCAAATCCACGTGCTCCATCACAACAGCTGATTCCAATTGTAAGTAACTTTGGTAAATGTTCCTAAATGGATAAAACTAAGAAATGCATTTTATGATCCAAGGGAAAAATCTTAGAGATTTTATTTATTTTAAACTAAAATTTGTGAAGTTTCATAAAGTCGATTTTATGTACTTTTTATTACCTGTAGGGACCGACCGGGGCGGGAATTTTGGCCGGGCGCCCGGGCCGGGCTGGGGGCCGCGGCCAGGGGTTCTAAAATTAGAAATGTAAGTCAAAAACACTGAAAATCTTAAAGTTAGGAAAATAAATATAATTCAATTAATTAATAATTTAAATTATAAAAAAGGAAATACATTTAATTAATTCAATTAAATAAATATTCCGAAAGAAATTTTTAGAAAATATTGATTTTAAAGATAAAAATAAGTTGTATTAAATATATATATAATATATAATATATATATATATATATATATATATATATATATATATAATATATATAATCATATATATATATATATATATATATATATACATATATATATATATATACTATATATATATATATATAAGTATATATATATAAATAATATATTATATATATATAATATATATATATATATATATTATATTTCAAGAACTACTTGTCGTAGTGATATCATTACCCTTAGAGAGGATTGCCCTTGTCTCTTTTTAGTATTAAGCTTTACTGTCACTTCATTTTATTACTAACTGTACACAAATTAAAAAACATTGTTAAAGCCACTTTTTTTTAATGAAATAAATTTAAAAAGGAAAGCTAATTTTCGTCCGACACGCGAGACCTATTCAGGCTAAGGGACTGGATTTCTTTCTTGACTTCATCAGTTCAAGTGGGTTTCAGTTGGTCTGCTATTTCTTCATGGTGTTGTTGAAATATTTTGATGTTTTCAAGACATTCATTTTGTAAAACATCTATCTTAACTTCACCGGATGCTTATTGTAGTTGTTACTATTATAATTGCAAAAGGATTCCATGATATTGCGATGGTTCGCTGTGATTGATATTCTTATCATCTTTATATTGTTGATATTGATAGAGTGCCTGTGTTACGCCTATGACTTGTTAAAGCCGAATTTATGCTGTCCTTGGGCAGGTCATCTGTATGTTGATTTTATCTTCTTTTGCAAAACTATGGTTTCACCTATATATGTTTATTGCAAGTATTGCAGGAATGTGATATATACAGCTTTGGGGAGATTTCTTTTCGTTTTTGGGGCGTTTGGAATGTTTTTTAAGGTTGAATGTTATTTTGATGGAATGAGGGTAATATATTTTGGTAATATTTGTTTTAACGAAAATAATGGTAATTGAGGAATTGGTAAAAAGAAGGTGTTGCTTTTTTCGGGGGAAAGGTGCCTATAGTACCTCTTTTTGCTTTGTAAATGCTTTTTGTGATGAAAAACTCAGGATAGTAAAGTGGATTGAAAGTATTGTGGATGTATTAGTTTCTTGTGCTAGAAGAGGGGAGAGCATTATACGAAAAGGCACGGAGAAATAGGAGACGACAGAACAGCTAATTTTGTGTTTGGGGACATGCATAGATAAAACCAAGTATATAGTTTGGTGCGAATGTTGTTTTCTATATATAGTAAATTCCAAGTAATTGTTATTCATGTGATTAAGGTATCGAGGAAGGGATAGAGTTGTTGGAAGGCATTTCTATCGTTTACTGGAACTGAAAGATGAATAGAGGTAATATAGTTAGGACACATTAGGGTTGCGGGTGCTGAGGGAGGGAGACAAAATTCATCTAATATCTAATCCATAAACTTATTGTTAATAAAGGTGGGGTTTAAAAATATGAATAAAATTCTGTTAGTTCCATATATATGTTAATGAGTATGGGAGACAGGGATCCCATACTCAGGCCGAAAGTTTGTTGTAATATTTTGCCATTAAAATGAAAGAAATTATGTTGTAATGAAGAGATATGGCCTTCTCGTTTCATATATTAAAACATCCATTCTCTCATTACAACATAACTACTTTCATTTAATGGCAAATATTACAAACAAAACCATCGGCCTGAGTATGGGATCCCACTGTCTCCCATACTCAATAACATATATATGGAACTAACAAGAATTATTATTCATATTTTACCCCCACCCTTTATTAAACAATAGTTAATGGATTAGATATGTAGATGACATTTTGTCTCCCTCCCTCACAACCCCAACCCTAATGATGTCCTAAAATTTATTAACTCTATTCATCCTTCGGTTCAGTATACGATAGAGAAATGCCTTCCAAAAACTCTATCCCCTTCCTCGATACCTTAATCACATGAATAACAATCAATTGCAATTGACTGTTTATAGAAAAACCAACATTCACACCAACTATATACATGGTTATCTAATCATTCCCCAAACACAAATTAGCTGTTCTGTCATCTCTATTCCCGTGCTTTTCGTATATGCTCCCCCCTCTTCTAGCACAAGAAACTAAATACATCCACAAATACTTCAAATTCACTTTACTATCCTGAGTTTTTCATCCCAAAAGCATTTAACAAAGCAAAAAAAGAGGTACTATAACCTTTTCCCCGAAAAAATAGCAACACCTCCTTTTACCAATTCCTCAATTACCCTTATATTTTAAAAACCATGAAAAAGATATTACCAAAAAAAAAAAAAAAATATTACCTCATTCCATCAAATAACATCACCTTAAAAAAACATTTTCAAACCCCCAAAACGAAAAAGAAAATCTCCCCCAAAGCTGTATATATCACATTCCCTGCAATACTTGCAATAAAACATATATAGGTGAAACCATAGATTTGAAAAGAAGAAAAAATCAACATACAGATGTCCTGCACAAGGACAGCATAAATTCAGCTTTAACAAGTCATAGGCTTAACACAGGCCACTCTATCAATATCAACAATATAAAGATGATCAGAAATATCAATCACACGAACCATCGCAAAATCATGAATCCTTTTGCATTTATAGAATAGTAACAACTACAATAAAGCATCCCGGTTAAGTTAAGATAGATTTTTTATACAAAATGAATATCTGAAAACATCAAAATAATTCAACAACACCATGAAGAAATAGCAGAGCCAACTGAAACACACTTAATGGTCAACTGATAAGATCAAGAAAGAAATTCAATCCCTTAGCCTGAAGAGGTCTCTCGTGTTGGGACCAAAATTAGCTTTCTTTTTAAAATTTATTTCATTAAAAAAAAAAGGCTTAACAATGTTTTTAATTTGGGTACATTTAGTAATAAAATGAATGACAGTAAAGCACAACACTAAAAAAGAATCCAAGGGCCTCCTCTCTAAAGTATATATATATCATTATATATATTAATATATATATTAATATATATATATATATTATTATAATAATATTATATATATAATATAATATATATATATATAGTTATATTAGTATATATATATATATATTATATATATATATATATATATATATATATATATATATATATATATATATATATATTATATATATATTAATTCAATTAAAATAAATAATTTTGAAGAGATTTCTGCGAAAATATTAATTTTTTTGAAGATATTTACTTTAAATTAAATAATAAATTACATTAATATTTTAACAATTATATTTATTTCCTATTTCCTTTTCCGAATTCGTTTGATATATCAAATTTCGAATATTTTTATGTTAAAAACTCGGAAAAATTATATGGCCTCAATTTTAATTTGAATCATAGTAAATACCCAAAAAAAATTGATTATATTTAGGTATGTTTATATATTTTGCATCAATTTATAACAAAGGAGTAATGGAATTAAAATATATTTTTTTATTTTGTTTGATTTAACCCTCTATTATTTAGTGTAAATTTACAGTTAACCCCGGTTGAAAACCCCGATTTTTCCTGATTTTTGGCCGGGGCCGGGGCCGGGGCCGGGGCCGGGGCCGGGGCCGGGGCCCCGGTCGGTTCCTAATTACCTGTCTTAAGTGAGATTTTATTATCAATTTCAAACTTATTTTATCTTGTAGTTAAATTTTTTCATTAGGTATTTATTGAGTTAAATGAAAAAACTAAACAATACCGCAATACCACAGGTTAGAAAAAAAATTAGATGCACAGCATGAAGCGCTCGCTCCAAATGCGCGCTCCGCACGAGCGGTGCCGTGTAACAGCTTACACGCGCTGCTCCAATACCAGTTACAGAGCTGCACCGTGATCCGTAGCATGAGTCAACTCAGTCTCAGAATCCTTCGATGAAGCAAGTCGGCTATTTATTTTCCACCTACCTAAGGGCATATCCAAGTTAAAGGGCGCACTACCCAATTGCAAAGGACGTTGCGGCATGAAACTGCAGCTCCTCAAGGGTGACACTACCTGCTATATGTGCTTCATGTTTGAAAGCTATCAGAAAATTATTTCCCCCTCAAGCATGAAGGG
>JABUQX010116176.1:22500-30000 GCA_015478945.1 Trachelipus rathkii | reverse complement strand
GACGATCTTTTTACCATAATGTTTCATGTTACTCGATACCATTTTTTTTTCTGCTTAGATGAACCTCCGATCCGAAACGTTTGCATATCAGACATTGTGGAAAATAGGCGCTCGAGAACAACAGAGACCGCCATCGCTGTGACGTCATATTATGTTTGTATCTGTGAAAGGATTTTTTGAATAATTATGAGCGAGCGTAAGTGACGAGATAAACATTTATTCTTTGAGTATCACAGAAAAAGAAAAACGGAAATTAGTTATAAATTTTCAATCACCCCCGGTTCCTCTCAGGAGCGAAAAATTTTACATCAATTTTCAATCAAAGCCTTTCAATCAAAGCTTTCAATCATTAAGATATAATTTTTTATATCAACATAATATAATATTTTATATCTTTGACCCCATTATTAATTAGCTTAAAACAATTTCAAATTCTTATGAAAACTAAATGCAATAGTTAATATGTTTTACTTCGTCATTATTTACTAATATGGCAAAGTAAAACTCATTACCTACATATATCTATATAGATATATGTAGGTAATGAGTTTTACTTTGCCATATTAGTAAATAATGACAAAGAAAAACATATTACCTATTGTATTTAGTTTTCATAAGAATTTGAAATTGTTTTAAGCTAATTAATAATGGTGGCAAAGATATAAAATATTATATTATCATGATACATACTTATAACGAAAATGAAAAAAGAAAATTATAAAACCTCTCGCATTTAATGTTATACAAAAATTGTAAATATTTTAAGTATTGATGTGCCAGAACTGAATCTTTGGCCAATACCAATACTCTCATTGATGCTACTGCCAATACCAATACTGGAATTTCAGCAAATACCAATACTTCCTATTAATTTGTTATATTGTAATTTTTTTTAGGTATGAAAAAGACCACCTATTTCTTATTTTATAAACTTCTCGAATGGAAGTTTCAAGAGCATTAACATATTGTTACTTTGCCCTTTTTTTTTAACAATTTTAATAACTGAACAGTATTGACACATTTTGACCAATACCAATACCTGTGCTAAATGCCAATACCCTTTGGGAGCCAATACCAATACCCGGAAAAATGGCCAATACCAATACTTTGGCACATCCCTAATTTTAAGGCAATAATATTTGAAAATATTGACAATATTATATAATATTAATTAAAAAAATTTCAAAAGTGAATAAAATCACAGAATAAAATGATTTCATTATTAAATAATTTGCATAAAATTTGTTGCACATATTTAGCCTAACACTAGCAAAGAAATGAAAATTGTGAATTGACAAATAAACAATACGGTATCAATCTTTAATAGTTTTTAAAAGGGAATGACAATGCTACCAGACATAGAATAGAACAATAAATATTAAAAAGAGGCACTTATATTATTGCAATTTTTTTTTTTTTTTGGAGGGGGGCAATTCTTGATAGACTAGAGATATATGCTTTGCGGAACAAATATAATAAGCGTCATTTCTTTTAACAATGAGATATTGTATAATGATGTTCATACATATATAATACACCTTTTATTTTAAATAATCAGCAACATACCTTATTTACGAAATACTCATTTAAACATTAAAAATAAAAATGTAAAAATTAGAAAAAAAGGTTAATAAAAACTATGTTATTCCTTGCAAATAACTTTATTTGAAATATATATATGAAAGTTTTCAGTTAAACATGGTGGATCATAGATCGTTCCTGGAAGTTCTCCATGACTCTCCGTGCCATCTCAGGGTGAATTCCGTCGATTTCCTCTCGGATCCTTTCCTTCAATTCCTCAAGAGTTCGACGACGATGTTGGAAAACCTTTTCCTTTTGGAATTTCCAAAGAAAGAAGTCAAGGCCTTTGATCTCTTAATGGGGAGACCTGGGGGGGCCAGATTTAAGCTCTTGTTACTTTTTCCTTTTGAAATATATATATATATATATATATATAATATATATATATATAGAAGAGAGAAGAGCGAGAGAGAGAGAGAGGGAGATACAGTATAAGGAGAGTACACGCGAACTCGAAGCGATGAAATTACTCCCATTTTTAATGGTGCGTCTTTCTCTTTTGCGTTCATATTCTTCACACACTTATCCTCCAGGCAACATATTACTGACCACCATTTATCCACATATCATATACACATACTTAAAGTACACACCCCTCTTCTAGATAACACCTTACAAGACATCCCTACTACTCATATCCCTATGTGTGGGGGAGAAAGAATTGCCACATTGTATGTCCTGCGTGTCGTAGAAAGCGACTAAGGGACGGGTAGTTGGGTTGGCTGCCCACTAACACCTATCTCTAGCTAGGAATTGCTTATACATGCCTCGGAGATGGTAGTGACAGCCGTAAACGGCGTCTATCTTTCGGCGAAATGTATGAATCGTATGGGTACATGGAATGTCAGAGAAAAATGTTGAGGAGAAGAGAAGAGAGGTGATGGATGTATTTAGAAAGGGCAAAATTTGATTTGCTCGCTGTGACTGAAACAAAGATGAAAGGAAACGGTGAAATGAGTGGTGTGGTGTGAAATGTGTGTGTGCTGGTGTGGAAAGGAATGAGAGGGGGAGAGAAGGAGTTTTCAATTTTGAGGAGTGACTTGTGGATAGAAGCTATGGTAGACTTTGTGTGTGTGCAGTCTAGAATTCTAATGGGTTAAATTTAAGTTTGAAGAGGTCAAGGTATGTGTGGTTGTGACGTATGGTATCTGAGGGAAACGTTGAAGAGAGTACGATTTTTTGGGATAATCTGAATGATGTTTTGGATGGGGTGAGTAGAAGCTTCAGATTGATAGTGTTGGGGGACCTGAATGGGTGGATAGGTGATTAAAAAAAGGGATGGTATAACAGGTAGTTTTGGGGTGTCGGGAGAAAATGAGAATGGTAGGAAGGTGATTGATTTCTGTGAGGAGAGAGGTATGTGTGTAAGTAATACTTTCTTTAAACACAAGAGTATCCATAAGTATACTAGAGTTGTGTAGGTAGAGATGGTATCGAAGTGAAAAGTTATGATTGATTTTGTGTTGGTGAAGGAGATGTGAAGTATCTGTTGGATGTTAAATCAGTGAGGGTTTAGGATGGGATTATAGGATCATTATGTTGTTTTTATGTAAATTAAGTTAGTGGGGCTTCGAGGAGAGGAAGGTTGATACGAGAAGTGGTAAAATTAAGAGTTGAGAAGTTAAGTGAACATGTAAGAAGCTCGCAAGTAAATCAGTTGAAAGTAAAAATCAGTTGAATGTGAACAAGTTGAAACTGAACAAATCTGGGAGCAAATGAAGGAAGCAATTGTTAGCAGTGCAAAAGAAGTATGTGGGGTGCTAAAGTAGGAAATAAGAATGTTAACAGTGAGTGGTGGAATGAGGAGGTGAACAAGCCGGTTAAAAGTAAAAAAGGAAGCGTGGTTAATCAAGTGTATACCAAGTTGAATTTTCAAATTCCCTGTGTTTTCCCTGTTCTTCCAAAATTTCCCTGGACTAAAATAAATGATAAAAAACATCATTTTATCTTTGTTATCAATAAGGAAAGGTGAAAAAATGAAAGCCCTCCAGAGCCCACCCTCTAACCATCCCAGTAAACAAATTTTCTTGGCCAGCTTTCACAAATTTAAACGACATCATACAATTTGACATTTTACAAGTGAAATTTATATTTGCATTGAAAATTTTTTAAAGACTTCCAAAATTATTTATATAACTAAAGTTATAAACACAATCTCAATTAATTTTCTAAATATCTGCCAAATATGTTTACCAGGTCCCTGCTTTTGCTTTCATTTTTCCCTTTTCTTTTACTTTATTCAAAATAAAAATTACAAAAACAAAGGTACACAAAAATATAAAAACATTTGCACATTTTCTTTTCTCTAAAATAAAATAAAAATATTTTTCCTTTTCTTTAAAACAAATAAAATTATTTAATTCTAAACTAAACCTACTAAATAAGTACATTAATCTTAAAAAAAAAAGTTTATGACTGTTTAAGAAAAGCTATTTTCTCTTCTAAAATATGAAGTTGTTTTTTGTCTCTTTGACAATATTTCTCTTAACTTCTTCAGCCTCTTTAATCTCAGCTGCTAATTTCCTTTTTTTTTTTTTTTTTTTTTTTTTGCACCTTCCAGAGTTTTTGCTTCTTTGGCACAGTTTTCTTTTTAAGTATGTTTTATACTCTGAAGAAGCATTGCGGCAGTATGACATCATCTCATTTGTAATACAATAATCAACCCCTCCAGTATTTTTCATTTCTTCAGCAATAACTCTTTTAGCAACAACTGACTCTTCACACAAATTTTCTTGTAGACAATGTCTGTTTGTCGAGAAACCTCTCTCTACAGAAGCATTCCCATGAAATAAAGAAAGAATCAGTGTTACAAAGTTTTTTGTTTCTTTTTTGAACGTTTACATTTTTAAAAATTTCAATGAAAAGTTGATCGAGTCTATCTTCCTCATCAAAATTTTTCAGAAGTTCAAGGACAAAGGAATTAGATATCAAAAGTTCATAATCCTCTTTGATTATATCAGCCGTCGAACCATCAATTCGCTTGATATCAATGAATTTTTCAACACACATATTAATTCTTTCAGAGTTATTAGAAAGCATTACCTTCGGTGACAAACAACTTAATGCCTTTGTGATGGAATATTTAAGAGGACTTCTTTCTACAAACTTCTGGATAAGTTCTTGCAAGAATAACATACAATCTTCTCTAAATTTTAAAATTTCTGGAGTTTGTATGTTATTCTTGCAAGTACTTATCCAGAAGTTAGTAGAAAGAAGTCCTCTTAAATATTCCATCACAAAGGCATTAAGTTGTTTGTCACCGAAGGTAATGCTTTCTAATAACTCTGAAAGAATTAATATGTGTGTTGAAAAATTCATTGATATCAAGCGAATTGATGGTTCGACGGCTGATATAATCAAAGAGGATTATGAACTTTTGATATCTAATTCCTTTGTCCTTGAACTTCTGAAAAATTTTGATGAGGAAGATAGACTCGATCAACTTTTCATTGAAATTTTTAAAAATGTAAACGTTCAAAAAAGAAACAAAAAACTTTGTAACACTGATTCTTTCTTTATTTCATGGGAATGCTTCTGTAGAGAGAGGTTTCTCGACAAACAGACATTGTCTACAAGAAAATTTGTGTGAAGAGTCAGTTGTTGCTAAAAGAGTTATTGCTGAAGAAATGAAAAATACTGGAGGGGTTGATTATTGTATTACAAATGAGATGATGTCATACTGCCGCAATGCTTCTTCAGAGTATAAAACATACTTAAAAAGAAAACTGTGCCAAAGAAGCAAAAACTCTGGAAGGTGCAAAAAAAAAAAAAAAAAAAATAAGGAAATTAGCAGCTGAGATTAAAGAGGCTGAAGAAGTTAAGAGAAATATTGTCAAAGAGACAAAAAACAACTTCATATTTTAGAAGAGAAAATAGCTTTTCTTAAACAGTCATAAACTTTTTTTTTTAAGATTAATGTACTTATTTAGTAGGTTTAGTTTAGAATTAAATAATTTTATTTGTTTTAGAGAAAAGGAAAAATATTTTTATTTCATTAGAGAAGAGAAATGTGCAAATGTTTATATATTTGTGTACCTTTGTTTTTGTAATTTTTATTTTGAATAAAGTAAAAGAAAAGGAAAAAATTGAAAGCAAAAGCAGGGACCTGGTAAACATATTTGGGCAGATATTTAGAAAATTAATTGAGATTGTGTTTATAACTTTAGTTATATAAATAATTTTGGAAGTCTTTAAAAAATTTTCAATGCAAATATAAATTTCACTTGTAAAATGTCAAATTGTATGATGTCGTTTAAATTTGTGAAAGCTGGCCAAGAAAATTTGTTTACTGGGATGGTTAGAGGGTGGGCTCTGGAGGGCTTTCATTTTTTCACCTTTCCTTATTGATAACAAAGAAAAAATGATGTTTTTTATCATTTATTTTAGTCCAGGGAAATTTTGGAAGAACAGGGAAAACACAGGGAATTTGAAAATTTCAACACTTGGTATACACCTTGATTTAACCACGCTTCTTTTTTACTTCTTAACCGCTTGTGCTCACCTCTTCATTCCACCCACTCACTGTTTAACATTCTTTACTTCCTACCCTAGCCACATCCACATACTTCTTGCACTGCTAACAATTGCTTCCTTCATTTGCCTCCAGATTTGTTCAGGTTCAATTGTTCACATTCAACTGATTTACTTCGAGCGTTCTTAACATACTTATGCTTATTACCTTGTTCACTTAACTTCTCACTTCTAATTTTTACCCACTTCCTCCGATCACCTTCCTCTCCATCCATGCCCCCTCTAACTTAATTTACATAAAACAACATAATGATTCGATAATCCCATTCCTAAACCCCTCACTGATTTAACATCCAACACATACTTCAACATCTCCTTCACCAACACAAAATCAATCATACTTTTCACTTCGATACCATCTCTACCTACACCAACTCTAGTATACTTATGGATACTCTTGTGTTTAAAGAAGGTATTACTTACACACATACTTCTCTCCTCACAGAAATCAATCACCTTCTACCATTCTCATTTTCTCCGACACCCCAAATCCACCTGTTATACCATCCCTTTTATGATCACCTATCCAACATTCAGGTCCCCAATCACTATCAATCTGAAGCTCCTACTCCACCCCATCCAAAACCATCATTCGGATTATCCAAAAAACGTACTCTCTTTCAAAGTTTCCTCAGCATGCGACCATACGTCACAACCACCACATTCTTTTGACTTCTCAACTTACATTTAACATTAGAATTCTAGGACTCACACACACAAAGTCTACCATAGCTCTATCCCACAAGTCACTCATCAAAATTGCAACTCCTTCTCTCCCCCTCTCATTCCTTTCCACACCAGCACACACACATTTCACACCACACCACTCATTTTCACCGTTTCCTTTCATCTTTGTTTCAGTCACAGCGAGCAAATCAAATTTGCCCTTTCTAAATACATCCATCACCTCTCTCCTCTTCTCCTCAACATTTATTCCTCTGACATTCCATGTACCCATACGATTCATACAATTTCGCCGAAAATTAGACGGCCGTTTACGGCGATCACGACCATCTCCGAGGCATGCATTAGCATTCCTAGCAAGAGATAGGTGGTAGTGGGCAGCCAACCCAACTACCCCCGTCCCTTAGTCGGCTTCTACGACACGCAGGACATACGATGTGGGCAATTCTTTCTCCCCCACACATAGGGATATGAGTAGTAGGGATGTCTTGTAAGGTGTTATCTAGAAGAGGGGTGTGTACTTTAAGTATGTGTATATGATATGTGGATAAATGGTGGTCAGTAATATGTTGCCTGGAGGATAAGTGTGTGAAGAATATGAACGCAAAAGAGAAAGACGCACCATTAAAAATGGGAGGTAATTTCATCGCTTCGAGTATGCGTGTACTCTCCCTCTATATGTACTCTCCCTCTCTCTCTCTCTCT
>JABUQX010116176.1:5000-7500 GCA_015478945.1 Trachelipus rathkii | reverse complement strand
TGACAACACCGTAGTTAAACTTCCGAAGTAGATTTAAGGGGGAATTTCATTCTTTGATAAAATAAAATTCTTTAAAGTTTTTTATTTAGTATGTGTAAGAAAGGAAAAGGTCGATGTTTGATTTATGTTTTTTTCTTTTTTTTAATTTTGGATTTAAATTATATTTTTATTCAACATTCCGATATTGAATTGTGTTCGATAGTGTCCATCGACTTCTAACAGGCATTACCTCTTACCATAGCACTGATTTTAACAAAATATTTTCAAAAATTTTATTTCCTTCTTAGAATATATAAAATAAATATGGAAAACAGTAATAATATATATATATATATATATATATATATAATATATATTATATATATATATTTTTATATTTATTATATATTATATATATTATTAATACTATATAATATATATATATATATATATATAATATATATTCTTAAAGTTTTCTTTTAGGTCCTTCTTTTCCTCTATGTTTCTTTCTTCTGAGTTTCTGTATCTAATGAACATAATGGCACCGAGGCAATCAATCTCTTGCAACTTTCTTTCTTTATTTATCGTTCTGACACCTCTCTCTCTCTCTCTCTCTCTCTCTCTCTCTCTCTCTCTCTCTCTCTCTCTCTCTCTCTCTCTTGCACACATTTTTAGAGGCTGGCCTGCGCGCCAAAATCAATATAAGCCATCCCGGTCTAATGGCGCTCCGAGACGGAATGCGAATAAAGTTGACCTCACCGATGCATTGCGAAGCGCAGGTGTCCACTTACACTCCTATATGTGAGCTCTCATTTTATTTATTTATCTAAATAACAATAATAATAATAATAATAATAATAATAATAATAATAATAATAATAATAATAATAATAATAATAATAATAATAATAATAATAATAATAATAATAATTAATAATAATAATAATAATAATGTATAAAAATAAATAATAATGATAATAATAATAATAATAATAATAATAATAAAATAATAATAATAATAATAATAATAATAACAAAAAGATTAATGCTACGGTCAAGAAATTTAGTTAATATTATTATTATTATTATTATTATTATTATTATTATTATTATTATTATTATTATTATTATTATTATATTATTATTATTATATATATTATATTATTTATTATTATTATTATAATTTTATTATTATTATTATTTATTATTATTATTATTATTATTTATTATTATTATTATTATTATTATTATTATTATATTATTATTATTATTATTATTATTATTATTATTATTAATTATTCATTATTATTATATTATTACTTATATAATTGTTCATTATTATATCTATTTATTATTATATTTATTATTATGTATTATTATATTATTATTATTATTATTATTATTAATTATTATTATTATTATTATTGATTTATTATTATTATTATTATTATTATTATTAATTATTATTATTAATTATTATTATTATTATTATTATTATTATTATTATTATTATTATTATTATTATTATTATTATTATTATTATTATTATTATTATTATTATTATTATTATTATTATTATTATTATTATTAAATATTATATATTATTTGATTAATTAATATTATCATTATTAAATATGATCTATTATTACTTATTATGATTACTTATTATTATTATTACTTATTATTTATTATTATTATTATTATTAAATAAAAAGAAAATGAACAATATTTACGTAATGCAGTAACAAAAAAAAGAAAGAAAAGAAAGGCAAGAAAGAAAGAGAACCGGAAAAAGGGGGAAAGTAGAAGAGAAGAAGAAAAGCATCGTTGAGGGAGGACAGGAGGGAGGGAGGGAGGGAGGGAGGGAGGGAGGGATGGAGGGAGGAAGCTGTGAATAAATCTCATGAAAAAATGATCAGGGAGAAGAACCGGGGTGAACCTGAAGGGGAAATCTTAATGCCTCCTTCAGTAGAGAGATCACTGAGAGCGTTTTTGTGGCGGAGAAAAGGAAGAGAAAATTGTTTTTAACTGAATTTGAAAAAGCAGAAAAGGAATAAAAAATGAGATGAATGTGAATGAGGAAATGAATAAAGATTCGGAAGTAATGAATGGAAAGAGAAAGAAATTAGGAGAGAAAGGGAGTAATTTACTTCCAGGAATCCAGACAGGAGAAGTTAGGCAAGAAACAAGAAATAGATTCTTACACAAAGACAAAATGCACAGTGATGAACGAACGAACAAACACAAGTTTATGAAAAAAGAGTCAGAGAGAGAGAGAGAGAGAGAGAGAGAGAGAGAGAGAGAGAGAGAGAGAGAGAGAGCGAGAGAGAGAGATGAGGAGGAGAGAGTGAGATGAGAGACAAAGAGAGAGAGAGAGAGAGAGAGAGAGAGAGAGAGAGAGAGAGGAACTGTCTATCGAAAAGAAGAAAATATATTCTTCTTCTTCTTCTTCTTCTTCTTCTTCTTCTTCTTCTTCTTCTTCTTTCTTCTCCTCTTCTTCTTCTTCTATCTTTCTTCCTTC
>JABUQX010116175.1:32500-36313 GCA_015478945.1 Trachelipus rathkii | reverse complement strand
ATAGAAAACTTTTTAGAGCAGAAATATCCCACAGTATATATATATATATATATTATATATATATATATATATATACTATATATATTATATATATATAATTATATATATATAATATATTTATATATATATATATATATATACTATATATTATATATATATAATATATTTATATATATATAGCTATATATATATATAAATTATATATATATATATATAATATATATATATATATATTATATATATATATATATAATATAATTATTATATACTAATATATATAATCTATATATATATATTATATGATATATTATATATATATATATATATATTATATATATATATATATATATATATTAATATATATATATATATAATATATATATATATATATATAATATATATATATATATATATATATATATATATATTATAGAGAGAGAGAGAGAGGGAGAAGCAGAGAGCACGAGTAGTAAAAAGTTACTGGAGTCGCCACTGAAATATTATATATATCATATATATATATATATTATAGATATAATATAATATATATTATTAATATTATATATATAATATAGTTATATTATTATATCATAATATATACTATATATATCTAACAAAACTCTTAATCCTACCTAGACTTAAGTAGCCACAAAGTAGCCTAACCTAATTTGATTATGTAAGCCCCAAGTTACGCCCTAACCTAATGCATTTTGGAAGCCCCCAAGTTCGCGCTAACCTAATAGATTATGAATGACCCGACTAGAACCCTACCTAATTGATTATGAAAAGCCCCAACATAATTGCTCTACTTAATACATTCGATCTGGCAAAAGAAAAACGTGTTTTTAAAATTTACTTGCATTAATTGTTGAACTTGCCAATGTCACGTCACAAAATTCTGTAAAACGTTGGGATTTCTCGATTTCCGTTAAATATATAATAAGCTTCCTAGTTTCTCTTCCTCCGGTTAAAACCAGACATCCTCAGGAGAAAACTATAAAATATTTTAAAACTCTAATTTTTACACCGAAATTTGAACACCTCATTAACTTTAAACTTCACAATAGTGATCGCATGTTAAACACTTCTTTTTCCAGACCAAGATTAATTTTAAAAATTGTTACAAATGCTAACAAGGATAGTCTTCGCAACAATCCTTCTATGGACAATTCAAATTTACGACTCCTAAATCCAAATGCTTCCGCTTCATATAAATTTGGTAGCCATGATAGGCTTGAGGGATGGTTTTGACGATATATTACTATATATATATTATATATATATATATATATATATATATATAATATATATATATATATACATACTTATATTATATATAATATACTATATATATAATAATATATTAATATATATATATGAATTTGTTTATTGTTTGAACTGAAAAATTTTTTCGGTCTAAAAATGGGTGGGTCGCTGTCTTCAGTATTACCTATATATATTACTATATATAATATATTATATATATATACTATATAGTTATATTTATATATAATATATATTATTATATATATATATATACTATAATATATATTATAACTATCATATATACTATATATTATGCGGAACAGGGCTAGCAACCGCCCTTTCCTGCTTCTTGTACATACTCTTACCTGCGTTGAAATCGATTCCAGGACTAGAAAGCGTGATCCTCTAGAGAACTGTGGAAAAAAAAGTTTTGAGACCTATATTGAAGAAGATGCTAGTTCCACTGAATAGTGTGAAACCAACCTGGGAGTGTCCCCAACTCAGGACTATCATTCGGAAAAACATTACACGAGAATAGTTTTCTGGGAGTGCCTCTAGGCATAGAGTTTTCGTGCCGGAGAAGGAATCTAAGATGCTGGTCCAGCCTGACAGGGTGAAAACCCTACATGGGAGTGTAGTAATTAATAATATATATATATATATATATATATATATATTATATATATATATATATATTATATATTATATATATATATAATATATATTATATATATTATATAATATAATAATATCCCTATATTCACTTATTGAGAGTATGGGTTTGAACCACACCTCCCTGATGCTAAAGCAGGTTTGTGTACCACAGATGTTACCAGGTGTTTAGCTCATCGTGGTCGAGGTGGTAACACACTGCTTTGACCCATCAGGAAGGGTGTGGTTCAAAACCCATACTCTCAAAAAAGTGATAATATAAGGTATATTATATTATATATATATATAATTACTATATTTATATATATATTATATATATATATATAATATTATTATGGTTTTGATATTTATTGTTATAGTGAAAGATATAAAAAAACTTTAAAGTACATATTTATATTATACATACGAATGTATATGCCGCATTTTTGTGATTGATGAGCATGTTAGCTAATACACATTATCTTTTCTTTTATCAAACACACAAGTGAAAATAATGATCACTCAAAAAGCAAGACAAGAGCTGTCACTAAAGAATCAACAGACAATTGAAAAAAAAATGGAACAAAGTATACAAATAGGGAATTAAACTATAACAATTTATGAAAATATTTTATGCAGAATTTTATGCTAAATATGTCTGATGAACGACCAATAAATATAAATTACAAAATTAATTATCCTTTTTATAAACATTTACTTGCAAGTAAGTAATGTATTAAGGAAACACAAATTTAAGAAATCGAGGAAGAATCCATTATGTTGCATGATGGCAATATCAATTGCCATACTTAGAAAATAGCTATGGCGAGATTGTCATAACATTTACAAAACCACTTAATAAATTTGAGAAACGCAAAATCTCTGACCAATGCACTTTTGTATAAAAAGTATAAAAAGAAAAAAGAAAATATTACAAGCCAGTTAGTTTGCTTTAAATCTTTTACAAACTATTTACAAATATGATATCTAACAGAATACTGATAAACTTCTATTTAAATTACTCAAATTTGAGAGCAATTCATCCTCCAATTTTATATTAAAAAGACTTTTATGTACGTTTATTATACGTTTCGCACCTCTATGTATGATTTTTACGGCCTAGATAAATGTCACAAACGGTTAGAAAAACAAAAAAAATAAAATAAAAAAAATGCTAAAAATTAATGTTTTAGAATTCGTCAATTAATATTTTTTTTGCTTTTATTTCATAAATTTAGAATAAAAATTGATGAAATTATCTCCAAATTTTACTTTCGAAAGTTTCCTAAAATTTTCTTAGGAAATAAAAACTTCCTGAAGGGCCAACATTTTTTTGCACATTTTTCAGCGATACTATATGACCATGTGACTGATGATTGCTAATATTTTAAATCATAACTAATACTATATGATTACCCAAAAGAATATGCACTATGAGAAGTAATTATTATAATTAGTCCATAGAAATATATAAAAATATTGATATTTTTGACTTTTAGTATTTCATAAACCACTTGTCTATAATTCAATATTTTACATGGAGTTAATTTATGAAAAAGTACTTTAATGTGTGAAAATTTCAGACTTTTATATATTTGCCTACCAGAGAGATATTGAGAGTAGCTCTAAAACTAGCAATTTTATAAGAAGGGAACTATAGGAACTATAGGGGAATTAGTTATTTGAGTGTTGTAGGGAAGATATATGCTGGCATTTTGGATGAAAGAATGTGTTGAGCGACTGAGGGACTGATTGGCGAACAAGGTACATTTAGAAGTGGTAGAGGATGTGTGGATCAAATCTTCACATAGAAACAAATGATTGAGAAAATGAGAGAAGAAGAATAGCGTATGTATTTAGGTTTTATGAACTTACAACAGGCGCAGGTCAGGATTA
>JABUQX010116175.1:0-27500 GCA_015478945.1 Trachelipus rathkii | reverse complement strand
TGGGTAACAACTTTTTTTTTTAAAACTTCTCGTATTTCTTTACATGCAGAAGCCTAGAGACGCGTAGAAGGAACCGATGCTTATTGTTAACACTCGGTCTAAACACAATTTTGTAACACTTGACCTAGCTAATAATTGCACTGCGTGTTGACGGCACAGACAATAGAGTCGATAGAGTGTCGAAATTAAAGTGTCACCGTGTAGACATCACTTTGATATACAATATTTTAAGCAATTAGTATCTTTGCTATTTAATGGCAATTTTAAAGGATTTTTCTTATAGTTCTAAATTCGATAAATAAGAACCGGCTATCAATACAATAGATATGTGGTTACCTTTCTTTCCTAAATATTTACCTGAGCAGTGAACCCGTATCACTATAACATATAATAACATAAGAACAGGAGTATTATACCCATGTCATTACCATTTATATGAGTAGAGGAACAGTGTGCTCATATCATTATATATACTTTATATGAGTAGTGTACTCATATATTATATACTAATTTATACGCATACAGGATGAGTGTATTCATATCATTAAACTTTATATGATTATAGGTTTAGTATATTCATATTTTATAGTTTATCTTTTTCAAATTTCATTTAACACTTGAATCACAGCTTTATGATCGATGGAAAAGATTGGAATTGAGTTTTTTTTTTTATTGTTTTCCAGATGCTCTTGATATCTGATAAACAGCACGAATACCGTGGCTCAAACGGTAGAGCGACGGAGTCGCATGGCAAGGTCGTGGGTTCGAATCCTAGTTCGGATCCTAGGTAGAAATTACCTAGAGAAGCTCCCCTCCTTGAATAGGGCTATGCCCGTGAGGTGTGAACTTTTTTAAAAAATAAAAAATAAAAAATAAAAATTAGACAATTTCAAACTGCTTTGCGGGAAACCCAGTTCACAGCACTAAAATTATACAAAATCTTTTCTTCCACCTTGAATACTTTTATAAAATAAACCAAAATATTAGTTAACCATGCTACGTTCAAATTATAACTAAAAATTTGACGAATTAAAAACGTTACAACATTTTTGGGTCGCATTTTAGGGAGCTTTGTGACGTCATTACAACAATGGCGTCACATCAGAAATAATCGTTTTAGTGATGTCATTAGAACAATGACGTCACATCAGGATTGATAGCTCATAATCGAAAAACGATTATAATTTTTTATAACTTCCGATCATAGGCAAGGCTAGCAAGATTACCTCTTGTTTACAAACACTAAAATACTTTCCAATTTAAAAATTTCGATTGACAACGCACCCCACGTTATGACGTCATCATAACATCGTGATAAATTATTAATCCATAATTTCAAAAGGAACGCAACTATAATTATTTATGGTTAAGGAAAAACCAATCTCTTCTTCTTCCATGACATGGACCTAAATCCAAATCATCGACACTACTACTACTACTACTACTACTACTACTACTACTACTACTACTACTTCTGCTGCTGCTGCTGCTGCTGCTACTACTACTACTACTACTACTACTACTACTACTACTACTACTACTGATGGTGCTGATACTACCACTACTAGTAACACAAAAACTGCCCAGCCGTCAATTGTTTTTACTGTTCTAACCCCAGCTCCGACTTCATCATTTTAAATCACCCTTTCCCTTCTGGATCCAACTCCGGCTCCACCATTTTAAATTTACCTAGTTCCAACTCCAGCTTTGGCTCAGTCTCTGAGCAACTTTATTTCACACTAAGAAGCATTTTTTATCCTTCTTCGACTCCACCTTAAAATTTCTCTGCCCCGGTTCTGGTTCCTCCAAAAGATTTTTTAGTTCTGGCTCCGACTCCGGCTCCTGCTACGGCTCCGGTTCCGGTTCCACCGAAAATCCTTGCGGCTCCATTTATCTGTCTTTGCAGCCCTTATTACTACTACTACTACTACTACTACTACTACTACTACTACTAAAACTACTATAGCTACTACTCCCTTAGTTACTATTAGCATCGTAGCAGTTAAAATATTTAAAACTACGGACCTTATTAATCTTGGCGCCTTTCGCCGATTTCAATGAAACTTACTGAAAATGTAAGAAATAGGTTAGGTTAGGTTAGGTTGTAGTTAAGTAAAATAGTGATGAAAACCACCGAAAACCTCCCCCTCCCCCCCAAAAAAAATTATAATCACCCAAAATCCGTAAAAAGGCAAATTTTAAAAAAAAAATTTGAAGAAAATTTTTAAATTAGAAAACCGTTAATAAAATCCATCGGAACGCACGACACAGATGCATGGCACACATGTAAGTTGTTTTAAATTAATTAAATATTCCTTCAACGCAATGACAATAATCCTATAGAAGAAAAATAGTTTTAAAAAAATGTTTAGGGTTAGTTTTACGTGGTGTAGGTATGGAATTTAAAAACTTCATAACTTTTTTGACACTCACTTCTCGATTTTTTTTTTTTTTTAAGGTTTTTCTTTCTTTTCATCTCATTATAAATATTTCATGTCAGTTTCATGAAAATTTGAAACTGCGATTTTTTTAATTAATTTTTCCTTTGACAAATGTTATAAAAATGAAATTTTGAGAGCTTGTAAAAATCAAATTAATTAATTAGATTAGAAATTTGAATATCCAATTTATTTAAATTTAAACCATATATTTATTAAAAGCATATTTTTGCTTGATTTATTAATTTTCTTCGATTTATTTCAATCTGCCAAACATAAAAAAAAAATTTCACACTCACTGAAGTCACGTACGGGGATGCTAAGAAGCTAAAATAGCCCCAGAGCTTCCCTTCGAGGGTTGATTTGACATACGAAATGTATCTTATTTTTCTAAATTAAATTTTAAATTTTTTAGTAATATATTTTAAAACAATTTTAAAGTTTTTAATAAATTTCGTATATCAGGCGGGAAAATGTAATTTTGGAATAGGAAGAAGCTAATTTTTAATGATATATTGTAAAAAAAAAAAAAAAAAAATAAAAAAAAATTCTGCGTGAAAAGGATGCTTTTATCTTAAAAGCATCCTTTTGTCATTTACTTATGATATGGGTCAGATTTCATTGCTCTCTCTCTCTCTCTCTCTCTCTCTCTCTCTCTCTCTCTCTCTCTCTCTCTCTCTCTCTCTCTCTCTCTCTCTCTCTCTCTCTCTCTCTCTCTCTCTCTCTCTCTCTCTCTCTCTCTCTCGCCAAAATCGAAACTGACCAACGAATGATTTTCAATACTATTTATGTGATTAACAATCAAATTAAAAATTGATAAAATAGAATGACTACTTGTAACAATTAATGCAATTGCTTAAGATGGAATAATTTAAATTTCAGAAAGATCTTTAAATTTACTAGGAGAAAAGTGTTCTTCCCTTGCTTCCATGTACCGCACGCCTTTGAAATGATTATACTATTAAATATATATATATTATTATATAGTATAATATATATAGTATATATATATATATATTATATTATATATATATATTATAATATAATATCATATATATATAGTATATAGATATATTATATATAATAAAACAATTTATTACATCTTTGTATAACCTCTATATTCTACCTTGGAATTTTTTCCTACGCAAAATGGTGAACGAATTATATAATATGCAAAAATAGGAAAAAGTTTATTAAATGACAAGCAAAAATATATAAAATTATTTAATAATATTCATGTTAGGTAAGAAAATAAGTAGTGGATCACCTTGAAGTATACAAGTTTGGGGATAATAATAATAATAATAATAATAATAATAATAATAATAATAATAATAATAATAATAATATGTTAATAATAATAATAATAATATAATAATAATAATAATAATAATAATAATAATAATAATAATAATAATAATAATAATAATAATAATAACAATAATAATAATAACCATTATTATTATTGTAGTAGTAGTAGTAGTTATAGTAGTAGTGAGTAGTAGTAGTAGTAGTAGTAGTATTAGTAGTAGTAGTAGTAGTAGTATTATATATACTTATTTCTTTATTTTCAGAATGTTTAATGTTATTATTTTTCTGAACGTTTTTTCCAATTTTATATTATTATTATTATTATATTATTATTATTATTATTATTATTATTATTATTATTATTATTATTATTATTGATTATTATTATTATTATTATTATTATTATTATTATTATTTGGCTTTGTTTTTTAATTTTTTTTCCTTATAAGCTTTTTAAAAGTATTTTTTTTGGCTTTGGGAAATTGGAATGATTAATATATTTTTTATGTTCTTATTTTAATACAAGCTTTAATTATTATTATTATTATTATTATTATTATTATTATTATTATTATTATCTATTATTATGTATTATTATTATTATTATTTATTATTATTAATTATTATTATATTATTATTATTAATATTATTATTATTATTATTATTATTTCTGGGTCGCGACCAAAATTTGGGTCACCTGGGTTTTCGAGATGGGTCACCGCAGCTTCTCAGAGAACACAACAAAGTCTCAATTTTGTTATTTTGAAAGACCCATGGCTGGCAAAGTTGATCGTATTGCTGATTTGTGGTCGCGAAGGCTGATCCTTGTTTGCATTTTGGGTCTCTGCCAAGCGAACATTGGTGAGTCTGTGGTGGGGAAGGTTTTGGGACGGGTCGCAAAGTGATCGTTCTTCGCGGATTTTTGCTCACAATCGGATGGCGTCTTGCCTGTTTTGGGTCAGCGAAGCATTGACTTGTCTTGCTGATTTTGGGTTGCGAAGTTGATCGTCTTGCTGATTTGGAGTCTCGAAGTTGATTGTCATGCTGCTTTGGAAGTCGCGAAGTTGATCGTCTTACTGATTTGGAAGTCGCGAAGGTTTGACCGTCTTGTGATTTTCGTTGCCGCTCGCGAAGGTATGATCGCCTTCTGATTTGCGGGTAAGCAACGAGTTGATCGTCTTGCTGATATTGGGTTTGGGGTCGCGAAGTTGATCGTCTCTGCTGATTTTGAAGGTCGCGAGCTTGGACTTCGCTTTGCTTGATGTTTGGGTCGCGAGCGATTGATTTTCTTTGCTTGATTTGGGTCGCGAAAGCTCCATTACAAATGCGTCTGCATTAGATTTCTGGGTCGCGGAAGTGTGAGTCGTCTTGCTGGATTTGGAGCCGGGGGTGTCAGCGACAGATTGAGCCTGTCTTGCTGATTTGGAGTAGCGAAACTGATCATCTTGCTGATTTTGGATGGCGAAATTGATCATCTTGCTGATTTTGGGTCGCGAAGTTGATCGTCTGACTGATTTGGCTAGTGGCAAAAAAACAAAACAAAAAAACACATAGGGAACCTCTGGTTCTAGACTGTTCTTATACGCAAACTTCGTTTAGATTACATGCAAAGAACCTCAATAAATATATTTCAACTTGATCGGCTCTATTTGACCATCTTTATGACACTTTGTAATATATATAATAAAATAAATCATAATAAAATAACTTTTTATGATAATATTAGAATGTAACTTTAGATCCAACTCTATTAATTTTAATATATTAATTTCTTTCTCTTTCTCAAGATTATATATACTTATATATATATATATACTATATATATTATACTATATATATAATATATAATATATATATACTATATATATATATACTATATATAATAATATATATATATATATATATTATACTATATTCATATATCATATATATATACCTCATATATTATATATATAATTTATTAGAGATATATATTGCTTAAAGACTTAGGGCTCGTCCAGATTGAAAGAAATAAATTGCTTGAGCAATACCGTAACCCCGTGGGCTAATTGGCTTAGTTCCATAATACATATTTGAACTTCTTGTCAATTATGTTTGCATTGACAATATTTTGTTCACACTTAATAATGCCTTCCTGTCCTTTAAATTTACTTATGAGATAGTTAAAGATAATGAACTTCCTATTCTTGAAGTTTTTGTGAGAATTGATAATCTTGTTTTTCAAAGTACATCAATACCACACTCACACAGATTCACACGTTCATGCTTTTTTCTGCAAAGAGCACTAATACAAAAAACTTAGTCTTGCATGGTCATTTCTTACGTGCCTATGGAATTTGCTCTCCCTAATATTTGGATCCTGAAAGAGATTACCTCACTAATATATTCCTTAACCTTGGTTACAAACAATTATTTATCAATCAAGTATTAGCAACCCTAAGTTTTTTTTACAGATTTGATAATTAAAAAAGAATTTTATATACTTGCAAAATGTTGAAATTGTCCTGTGACGTAAGCCCAATAAGTTATGTATTTCTAAATTCAATTTTGTAATGTATAATAATTCTTTTAAAAAGATTTTTGGTTATTCTAGGTGAAAAGAGTCCCCAGATATTTACTTAAATAATTGTGATAGTGGATACATTGGTGAAACTGTTGACTTGAAGGGAGAACTTTATCAGCATTCTTACAGCCTTAGAATGGGGAGCAAAAGAATGTATATGGTTTGAACATCAAGCTACTTTAGACAACATAATTAATGTTTTTGGTGCTTGGTCTTTGGGTATGGAGAATTCCACATTTTGCAGAAAATTAGGGGAAAATTTTGTTATTAACAACGTTGAGAATTTTAATATTTGTAAATTTGTTGGACTGGACAACTTAACAAATAATATTTTATTTAAGATAACTTAGATTTAGAAACCTCATCAGAATATGAGGCCTCCTTGAGTTGAATATTATATCCCCCACACTTTTTTTTAAATATATATTAAATTTATTTTAAACTAGTTATTTGTTAGATCTGCATTAGTATTAATACTTCTATTTTTTTTTTGGGTGGGTTGGTTTTATATTCCAGGATTATCTCTTTTCTGTTGTCTGAGGCTATTAGACTTTGTTGCCCTCGCTAAACTCTGTTACCAGTTGGTATCCATTTTCATTCTAATACTGAAACGGACTAGTTTTTAATGATACTTTGTATTTTAATGCTTTTACGTTTTGTTTTTAATTGGTTGGTATTAATAGTTAGTATCTTCTTTTTATTGTTTTATGAAAATCTTAGTGGTTTTAATCTTGGTGGTCAAGTATTAGTTTCTTTTATTCTTTGATATTTTTTTAATAAGAATCTGAAGAGCACTCTGTTGAAACTAAGATCTTTTTTCCCTGTATTTTCACCTATTCTTTCTCTCTCTCTCTCTCTCCTCACTCTCTCTTCTTTCTTCTCTTCTCTTCTCTCTTTCTCTCTTCTTCTATAATACTAGTATATATATATAATATTATTATATATATATTATATATCAATATATATATTACCTTTTTAGTAAATATATACAATTATAGTACTATATATATATATATAATATATATAGTATACTATATATAATATAACATATATATCATATATATACATATATATATTATATTATACTACTTATATATATATTATCATACTCATACAATAACAATATATATAATTATCATATATATATATTTAATCATTGGAAAATAATATATATATGGTAAGGATTTGTTATAACATTCTCATTTGCCTCCACAACTCGGTGGGAAAAAAAGTTCGTTAATTCCTGATTAAAATTTTTTGCACTGTGGAAAATAAGTTTCATCAAAACTTGAATATATTATTATATATTATTATATATACTATACTATATAATATAATATATATATTAGATATATTAGTATATATATATATATATATATATATTATATATATATATAATTAGACTATAACTGTATAATATAATATAATGATATTATTAATAATAAAGAGGAGAGTAATCTTTGAATTATTTTATAAATAAAATAATCCACTTATATATATATATTAGTATACTATATATTATATTTACTATATACTATATATATATTAATAATATATATATACTATATATGATGGGCGGGGGGGGGGGGTTTAAAAAAATGTCTGGTTGGTTCACATTTAAGCTTTAAGGAGATCTTAAGCTTTATTACTAAATAGTTTGAATGTTTCTTTGCTTTTTCACTAATCCCCATATCACCATACCCCCATACCAACATACCCCCATACCATCGTACCCCCATACCCTCGTACCTCCATACCCCTTGCTGTTCTGTCTTTTTCTCACTCATTACAACTGATAATCTGAGAAAAAAAGAACAATAAGATCAAGAACAAGAAAAACAAGAATAAAAACTCGAAGAGCATGAAGAATAAAAACAAGATTAACAAGAAGAACAAAAACTTGAACATAAACATAAACAAAAACAAAAGCAAAAACAAAAACAAAACAAATACAAAAACAAAAGCAAAAAGCAAAAAGCAAAAAGCAAAAAGCAGAAAGCAGAAAGCAAAAAGCAAAAACAACAACAACAACAACAACAACAACAACAACAACAGCAACAACAACAACAACAACAACAACAACAACAACAACAACAACAACAACAACAACAACAGGTAGCAAATATTTTACAGTCCACTCAAGACTAATTATGCATATGATGTTGGAGAATTTTTTGACTTATTTACTGAATGACAAATGTTACATGTAATATTTTGACAGAATAAACAATTTACATATAGACAATATATACATAAACAGTATTGGGTCCAGGACCGATCCTTCGGGCATGACATTAATAACATTCGCCCCTTCTCTTTCTCGTCGATCCAATGACCAATTTCTTATTCAGTTTAAAAGTTTTCCCCGAATACCATGATCTTTAAGCTTTTCCAATAATCTTTGATGAGGGACAGCATCAAATGCTCTTTGATAGTACAAGTAAATGACATCAAAATATTTGTAGTTATTTACATCAATAATTATCTCAATAAAAAATTTAAGCATGATTCTAATTTTTAAAAAATAGTGTTGAGAATTAGTAACCTGTGATATTCAATTCTGCAACTAATCTATTCGTTAGTATTACTTCAAAAAAAAAATTGTCCACTTTAGAAGTTAAGCTAATTGGACAATAGTAATTAACGAGTGGAGTTGCACTAGCAAATTTCACATCATGTGGTACTAATCCCTTTTATAAGGAGTGGTTCAAAGTTTTTTCAAAGATTAAAAATATCTTTCAAATATTTAAGATACATTGATTCATGATGATTTATATAGCAATAATTTATCTATGTGTAAAGCCCACTCCCTCTAGAATTACAAATGTATCTAGAATATGGTCTGCGTGAAAATCTTTTATATCTTTCTTATTAAACAGACTGTCTAAATTCTCTTTTGTAAACACTGAAGAAATAAACATATTTAAAATGTTTGGCACATCAGCATTCATTGACTTTAAATTTTCGTTTTTGTTCGATAATGGTCCAATTGAATTCTTAATAGAACTTTTTACTTTTACTTTCTTGGACAATATTTATTCCACAGTTTCTTTTATAATATCTGGTTAGTTATTTGCAATTTTAATATCAAAATAAGTATATATTAATTATTATTTTCCATTGAGAGAGAGAGAGAGTACTTGCAAAGTTTATTGAGGTTTAGTGTGGAGTTTCCAGGAAAGTATTTTCAGCCCTACACTTTTTAATATCATGATAAATGATCTATAAGATGATTGTCCTTTGGAAATTAAGTTTTCTCTTTATACTGATGATTGTACTTTGTGATACTCTCATAGCGATCCACTTGAATCTTTGATTGTGATGCAGACGGCTCTGGAATCCATTGCAGAATAGCCTGACAATTGGGGATTGAATTTCTCTGTTTCAAAAACAAAGAGTTTGATTTTTACATGGAGACCTGATCCTCAGTGTAATACTCTTTTCCGCCACATAAGACACCTTGGTTTGATTTTTGATAACCATTTAACATGAAAATTCATACTGCACATATGAAACAAATGTATATTCAAGCTCTGGGTATTATGGAATATCTTAGTAATGCAAGTTGGAAATCTGATAGAGGTATCATTTTTACAAACTTATTTCACTGGTCAACACTAATTTTTTTGCCAGTGATATTATAGTGATTTTAGGGTAAGTTCATGCTGCTGAACTCAAAAATGGCCTTAATTTAGCTAGTTTTTGAGATAATGAATGAACTATTGAAAAAAATCATAAATTTTGATTTTTTAATAGCTAAACATACATTATACACATATTACATTAAATTGCTGACAAATCATTCCAAAATATCTACAGGAATTATTTTGAGTACAGTATATAATGCAAAGAATAAAAGTATGCTGAAGAATGCACAAATTATTGCAAGCAAAACTGCTGTCTGCATGATTTTCGCTTGATTTTCGCTTTGTGTTTCTCATCTTTACAGTCACGTTGCAGACCAGCAATAATTACTATCATGTGCTTGTCCCATATCCCTTGAATCGTTTCCTCCATACCTTGATATACTGACTGGAACCTCTCTCCTCTTGTTCATCACTAAAATGACCTAGATTGTCGGAATCTATTTTAGTGTGAACTATGAGATGTGACTTTTATGCCCAATTTGTTCCATAAATTTGAAATTTTATGAACATGTCTTGCACTAGTTCCTCATAGTTCTATGCTTTGTTTCCCAAGAAATTATGTATTTCGAAAACTTCGAAATTTCTAGTTAGGTTAGATTAGGTTAGGTTAGGTTAGGTTAGACTAGTTAGGTTAGTTTAGTTAGGTTAGTTAGTTAGGTTAGGTTAAGTTAGGTTAGGTTACCAAATTCAAGATATTTACTATTAGTATGTCAAAAATATTATTTCCTCTCTTAGAGCAGTCAATTATTTGAAAAAGAAAATTATCTCTATAGAATTTTAGTAATCGATTTCCTTCTGAACTGTGTTGTGTAAATAATTAGCTAATGTTTGGGTAATTAAAAAATATTGTATACCCTTCGGAAATTCTGATAAATTCGGTGTACAAAAGTATATATTATATATATATATAATATATAATATATATATATTATATATCAGATTATAGAATAAAGTATGCTATATATTTATATATACGTATTATATAATATATATATTATATATATATATATATAAATATATTAATATATATATGTTATATATATATATAATTTTATATATAATATATATATATATATATATATAATATATAATATATTATATATAATTATATATAATATATAATATTATTAATATACATATATCATATATATATTAATATATATATAACCGGTTATGAGGACGGTGGAAAGATAAACTTTGATTAAATTCGGAATTATATCCAACGTTTCTATTTTAATTCCAATGATATCAGTTTCATTAATACTAAATAGGTCTAGCTAAGTAATTTCATATATGTATTATTTTTTATATATAAATAGTATCGCCACATCTTGCCCTATTGTTTCTATTTTTGGAAAATAGCTTATAACCTTCAATTTGAAATTCCGATAGAAAATCACGATCTATAAGGTTGCACATTGTTCAATTATTGTACATCGTAATTTTATGTGCAAACAATAGCTTTGAATTCATATAGTTTAAAAAAAAAAACTGTTAAAAAAAACAGTTAAAAAACAGTTAAAAAAAACTGCTTTAATTTGGCACACGTCAAACGAGGATTTGAAAATTCCCAAAAACCGGTTAGTTGCTAATTATCTCCCTGTACATTTTTGTAACTTCTGAATCCAAGAGTCGACCTAACTTTGAGTCATCAACATCATTCAAATGAGCTCCATCTCTTTACATAACAATAGTTTGATGAGCAAAATTTTTCCAAAAGCTGGCAAAAAGAAACGTCCCATTTTTATATACACATCTCTTCCATTCTGGTGTTAAGGAAAATTGCTCTGCTTGAAATTTTAAACTTTTGTTTTGATCAGAATTCCAAGCATGAAACATTTGTGGTTTTTCTTCTATTTTTTAATTAATTTTCTACACACCATTTAACCCAACCATGACACACACTAGACCAGCGGTGCCCAACCCGTAACTCGCGAGCAACATGTTGCTCGCGTACCTTTTTGATGTTGCTCGCGGCTCGCGTATTCACATTCATCAAGTTTATCAAAAATAAAATTTTTCATATATAATATATATATATATATATATATATATATATAATATTTATATTTATAATATATATTATATATATATATTATAATATAATAATATATATAATAGTATTATAGATATATATACTATATATAGTATATATGATATATATATATATATATATATGATATAATATATATATATATATATTAATTTTTATCAGTGGCTCACCTAAATTTTTTAAATTCTTAATTTGCTCGAGATACTAAAGGTTGGGTACCACTGCACTAGACTATCATATGTTGTCTGCCCCAACCCCGAAACGATTTTAGATTTTCTTTTTAGTTGGGCAACTCGGTATAAATTCTATATTCATATTCTTTTCGATAGAGGGACCGAACAAGTTGGTCTTAGATTGCCATAAAACAAACTAACAGAGACAGTAATCTAGTGTGGAATATTATCAATCAGCCTGCTAAACAGTAGCTATAACGAAATTGCCATTTTTAGCCGGGTACTTAATAAATTCTTTTAAGTACACAAAATCCCATTCTTAAGTATACAAACGTCAACATATTTCTGGAAAAGAGAAGGAAATAAAGATACAAAAAACACAGAAAAATAAGTTAACTTAAAGTGTTCTAAAAACTGCTTACAAGAATAACAACTAAAAAAAATTACTAAATAACTTTACTCAAATCAGCCATATGAACAAGTGAGATTTAAAGGCTGTAAAAGAGCAATTGATCACATACTAATAGTTCAGCAGTTGATGGAAGATATGCTGAGCATAAAAATTATCTTTCCATGGCTTCTATAGACAATAAAGAGTCATTCGTCTCTGGGAACACTAGCTTTGTTATTAGTGCATTGGGTAGTTAGGTTGTTGTCATTTGACTCTAGGAACACTAGCTTTGTTATTAGTGCATTGGATAGTCAGGTTGTAGTCATTTGACTCTGGGAACACTAGCTTTGTTATTAGTGCATTGGATAGTCAGGTTGTAGTCATTTGACTCTGAGAAGCATTAGCTTTGTTATTAGTGCATTGGATAGTCAGGTTGTAGTCATTTGACTCTGGGAACACTAGCTCTGTTATTAGTTCATTGGATAGTCAGGTTGTAGTCATTTGACTCTGGGAACTTTAGCTTAGTTATTAGTGCAAAGGATAGTCAGGTTGTTCTGAAACTATAAAACGACATCTTAAAATGCAAATATGAAAATAATACATCAATATTTTAATTATTTGAAATCTCTCTCTCTCTCTCTCTCTCTCTCTCTCTCTCTCTCTCTCTCTCTCTCTCTCTCTCTCTCTCTCTATCTATCTATCTATCTATCTATCATCTTATCATCTATCTTACTATCAATACTACTATCTAAAGACTAAAGACTATCTATCATCTATCTATCTATCTACTATCTATCTATATCTATCTATCTATCTATCTATCTATCTATCTATCTGTACTCAGTGTACGAAATAAAGAAAAGACTAAAGGACTCATCTTCTATCATATCTATCTATCTATCTATCTATCTATCTATCTATCTATCTATCTATCTATCTATCTATCTATCTATCTCTGATGTTCATATCAGATTCTGAGGAATTAAAAGGAATGGTTTTGGAATTAGACAGAGCTAGAAGAATAGGAGGATTTAAATTGAGCTTAGGCAAAATCAAAGAAATGTTCAATAAGCACAATCTCCGATCAATAAAGGTCAACAATTCTAAATTAATAAAAGAGCTAAAAATAGTTAACTTTAGATAACTTTTATCTTCAAGAGGTAAGTAGACAAATGAGGAGATATAGTTAACCAGTATATGTAAATTGAAAATCAGTTTCCTCTGTAAATTTTCACTTTATTTCAAAAGAGAAAGGTTGTTGAGTAGTGTGCGAAACCTGTAAAGATTTTAGATTTGATTTTGAATGTGAGACCTGACTCTAGACACGAGGTAAACACAACAGATAAGAACAACAATGAGAGAATATGAAAGTAAGGATGAAATTAGAACAACTGAAAGAGTGAACTAGCAAGTAAAGGTTCAAGACTCGCAATATTGAAAGCATGTAGAAGTATATGTCCTACATTGGAAAAATACAGACAGGGATGATGATGATGATGATGATGATGATGATGATGATGAGATTGATGATGATGATGATGATGATGATGATGAATTAGGGCATTCTCTGTAATTGGCCGTTTGTAAGTGTGTTATCAGTAATATAGTATAGATTATAATATAATATAATATATATATATACTATTATATATACATATATAATTATCTATAGTATACATATAGATATATTATATATATATATATATATATATATATCAATATATACTATATAATATATAGTGATAGAATATATATATATAAGGTAATAAGTTACTAACGCCACATCGGAAGGACGCTTCGAATCAAAAAAAACAATTTCACAGGTGCCTCTATGAAATTAAATAGCGTTTTAGAGTCGAATGAGAAAAAAAAAAAAAAAAAAAAAAAAAAAATCATATCTCAAAATACTACAAATAGCTTACAGAGAAAGGAACTACAATTATTTGATCTCGGTAAAAATTTTAGTAAGGAAAAATGTAATTAAAGAATATCCCAAGGGGTTTACCGCACCGATGGCAGAAGTCGGGTCTCTCGCTTCCGGGACACTACGGGGTAGACTATTTCCCCCCCTCCGGAGAGGTTCTCCTGACCCCCGCCTCATTTGGTATTTGGGTTGTCGTCGGGGTTCCTCCGACCCTCCCCTTACGGTATGGAAAAAGTCCCCCCGTGCTGTACGTCAGACTCGGCCCGCTACATTGCTCTGTAATACCTTTTTCAAATAAATATATAATATATTTATACAATAGAAACAGGTAAAAAAAAAAAAAAAAAATTTCATTTATCAACCCTAGAACATTATTTATGTATATATAGATGACACTGCTGAAAATTTTTTTTTGAGCTCGAGCTCCCGTTCGAAGCCCTGTGTGGGAGTTAAAGTAACTTCTGTCTAGAATATTATATATATTATACTTAATATATATCATATTTATATATATATTATTAATATAATATATAAAGTATATAAATTATTATATACTATTATATTATTTATAACTATATATATAAAATTATATATAATATTATATATATATAATATATATTTATTATATATTATATATATATTAATATATTATTTATATATATAATATATATATATATATATATATTATATATATATACCGTATATATACATTATATAGTGTGTGTGTTTAATATTCTTTATGAAAAGTTCTGTCAGAGACCAGTTTTTAATGGTCTATTAAATGAACCTCAAAGCACCAAAATCTGAATAAAAAAGATTCGTGTTACGCTTGAATGCTTGAAAGTCTCCATTTTAATGAGGATATCGTTAAAGTAATAAAAAAAGCAGGTTTATATGAGGCAATCGTCTTGTGTTTCATTTTAATAAGTATATCATATTAGAATGGACCTAGAATTTGTTTGTTTAATATTAAGGTTAAAATTGGCTCCGACCCTGCTTTTTATGCTTGTTATACTTTTGTGTATAGGAACTTTGATTCCGGTAAACTTCTAAGGGAAAGGGAATGACTCATCTAACATTACTGCTCCATAGATGAAATGGAAATAATAGAGTAGGTAGATTCAATCGATTGTGCAGTTAGATTACTTAGAAAGAGGCGTCTATTTCTAGTAATGAGGTGTAGTTGTATGCTTATAGCAATATTTAGATCATTGCGAATGGTCAGATTAGCGTTCTTCGATCTAAACACATTTGAAAAGCACATGCTGCTATTGCAAAATTTGTATATCTAACTTTAAGAATCATTTTCTAAAACACATTTTTATTACAGTAAAATGGTAAACATTTTGATTATATATATATATATATATATATATATATATATATTATATATATATTATATATATAATATAAATATATATATATATATTTATTTATATATATATATATATATTATATATATATATTATATATGATCTATAATATATATATATATATAATATATATATATATATTATATTATATAATACATATATTATATATATTATATATAGTATATATAATATATATATATAAGTGAAACGTTTTGATGTTTAGTTGCTGCTCTTTGAGTTTTAATGGGATCTAAGCCCAAATAAATCGATCGGAAAAATGGTCGAAACGTTTAGAAAAAAAAAATCGAATATTTTTCTCACAAATTTAAATGTCGATAAATTGAACATATGTACGAATATATTTTGAACAAAAGATCAAGTTTTGTTATACTGGCGTATCGACTATTTAGATAATTTTACTTGTTTACAAGTTATCCTGTTGACGATACGGAATAACTACCGTTTTGTGTAGTTTCGTTTGTAAGCTTATTTATTGACGCTTTATTAACTATAGACCTCTCTCTGCCAGGATTTGAGATCGATCTAAAAAGATTAAACTTCCAAATAGCTAGACGTACTGTACGATTCTGATAGGTTGTTGGCGTACTGTACGATTCTGATAGGCAAAATTTCACAACTATCCTAAAATAAATGTTTTTGGGCTTTTGTCGACTTTGTAAGTAGTACTCTTCAGGTAGCCTTTTCGATAGATTTTAAAGTAAAAAAGAAAAAAGAAGATTTAATTATTTTTATTTGTTCCTTTCACTAGAAAAGCTTTCAAGAAGTTAGGTAATGTCACATAACTCCAATTGTTTCCTCTTTATATAGGAGTGTCATTTAGAAATGGGCAAAATCGTTCATGGGTCTGAACGACGATTCACCAAAAATATGAGGCAGAATCGTTCATGAGTCTGAACGATGAGCCATCAAAAATATGTTAAAAGAATTAGATCAAGTATTCCCTATATTGTTTTATTTTTAACCTCCCTAACTTTAAACAAACAAATGACAAAATAATGTAAAAATGGCAGTTTCGTTAGACAATGCTGAGAAACGTCAGCAATATCTTTCTGCAATCTGACGAATCTGGCAACTCACACATAATTTTGTCATTTGTTTGTTTAAAGTTATGACGGTTGAAAATGAAAGAAACAATACGGAATACTTGATCTAGTGTTTTTTACATATCTTTGGTGACTCGTCGTTCGGAGTCATGAACGATTTTGCCCATCTCTAATGAATCATTCACCAAATATGCAGAACTGAAACGGTGAAGTCCAGACTTTTCACCACTCCTTCCCTCACTGACTCCCTACTGGAAGTACTAGTCGTATACCTCCTCCTTTAAGGAGGGCTCTTATGATTCTTCTTTCCAAACAGTTTTAGTACTTTACTCCTTGAAATTTTCTCACCTCACACTTTAAAACTATGCTCATTCTTACATTTACTAGACTGAATAATCTGTATCTTTCCCACTCCCTATGACTGGATTATTTTCAAACGCCGTGTTCTAAGACATGTCTGCCTATTATTCTGATATGGAATTGTTTTCCTTCTATAATATATATATATATATATATATATATATTATATTATATATATATAGATATAAAAAAAAATAGTGTTAAGTTAGACACAATGCTAGCTATAAATACGGTATATTATATATATATTATATAATATATATTATATATATATATATTATATATATATATATATATAATAATATAATATATATATATATATATATATAATATATATGTGTGTGTGTGTGTGTGTGTGTGTGTGTGTGTGTCTTCCTTTGGTGTGAGCAGTCGTGTTGAGAATTGTTTTGTTGTAGTGTGTGTGTGTGGTGTGTGTGTGTGTGTGTTGTGTTGTGTGGTGTGTGTGATCTGTGTGTGTGTGTGTGTGTGTGGGTGTGTGTTTCTAGCTTGCTTACCTCTTACATAGTCAACAAACTTAAAATCAGGTTTTTACATTGCTTGTTTCTCAGATATTAATAAAGTTATCTGGCAAATGGTATTTAACAAACTTAGTTAATAGTCTTTTACTACATAACATAAAATTTAAATTTATATTTTCTAGCTATGTGGGTGAACGTTTATGTTTTCACACACAGCATAATACACATAGATTACAGGTAAATTTGTGTTATAAAAATTTAATTGAACTCACATTTATAGAGTCTACGGTACTTTTTCAATATTTGAGGATAATATAATATATAATAATAATATAATTTATAAGAATAAAAATCAATATGGTCAGTACTTAGAATAAAAAACAACTAATAATACTAATGAATAATAATTAATAAAAATATATATATAAGTATATAGTATATTAGTAAAACAAAAAATACTATATATTATATATATATTATATTTATATATATATTTATATAATAATATATATATATATATATATACTATATAATAATATAATAATAAATAATAATATAATAATAAAATAAATAATAGATAATAACTATAATATAAAATATATAATATAATAATAATAATAACTAACATAATATAATAATAATAATAAATACAATAATAATAATATACATAATAATAATAATAGATAATATAATAATAATAATAATAAATCTACTATATATATATCTATATTATTATATATATATTTTCAATAATTATATATAAAATATATATATTTATTAATATATATATATATAATAAGTTATAGTTATATATATATATAATATTAGTAAATATATAGTTATATATATGCTAACGCTTACCATAAGGAAGAATGAAGACTTTTTAGAAAACTTTATTTAAGGGAAGAAAGTTTACTATTAATTAAGTAGAAAAACGTTTTCCTGTTATGTTTATTTACTAAAATTTATAGCTAAGAAACAAGGTATAATATTATATATTACTCTAAAACAAGAAATAAAAGAATAAAATAAGATATAAATATACTATATATATAATTATATATATATATATATTATATAATATATATATATAATATTATATTATAATATATATATATATATATAGTATATATATTCCCATATTATATATATATTATACATCTCCTATATATCATATGCAATAATTTACATCTAAATATTAAAGCACTAGGGATAGGCATAGGCTGGACACCTAGGTGATGTCGCCTTGAAGAGGTGGGTGCTTATATAACTGTATCTTGATTCATCTTTTTGGGGTTGGGGATGTCAGGGTGTAAGCTTCGTGTATTTGTCCTCTTTCGAAACCCATTGGCGTGTTCAATCCGGAGCAAGGCAGTAATTCTTTACCTTCCATTAATGTTCTTTCTTTATAAATATTATATAATATATATATATTATATATAATATATATATATTATATATATAGATATATATATATATATATATATTTATAATATATATTATATATATATATATATATATATAATATATATATATTATATATATTATACTTTTTAAATTTTTTTAATTAAATTAAATATATTTTAACAATAATTTAATTAATAACTGGCGATATATTTTATATAATATATAATTATATATACTATATAATATATATTATAATATATAATATATATATCTTTTAATTACGTCACAACAACGAATAATAAGAATTAATAATTGGTCGCAATTTTGTAATTTCTATGATTTTCTGTTCATAGAATTCCTTTCAATGAATTAGATATATGATTGAACGAAAAATAGTGGTTCGAAAACTTAAAACAATTACACGACACATTTTATTTGACGATTTCATAGGGACGTCAACAAAAACTCAACTAATAAGAAATTCAAAAAGTAAGAACGAAAATGAACTTACGTGTGAAGAAAAATCTAAAATCTCACTATTATTGCTATAAAAGTCTCGGTTCAGAACTGTTATTGAGGAAAGTTGGAAAGTGATAGAAGCTTTCTTTTGTTTGTAATTTTTATTGCCCCAGCAGATGATTCAAAAATTAATAAAAATATTATTTACAAAAGTATACAAAAAAAATATTGTTTTCTTCATCCAACCATTAAAAAATGTTGCACGATCTAAAAGTACCACGACAAAGCATGCGTCGAATCAACCGCTGGATCCTATAAATTTAATATAATATTATATATTATATATATTATATTATAATATTATATATATATATATATATATATAAATATATAATATAAATTTCTGATTTTTTTTTTCACATACATACATTTCTAGGTTCTACATAAGGATAGTAAATTTTTTTCTCTAAATAACTATTCCTTACATCATTATATTTTTTCCTTCCCTCACGTAAGCTTCAACACACACACCAACACACCTACACACACAAAACACACACAACCTACACACAACACACACATAATATATATATAATTATATATATATAATATTATATATATACTATAACTTATATTATATATATATATTATATTATATATATACTTATTGATATAATAATATAATAATATTAATTATTAATAATAATAATAATAATTAATAATAATAACTATATCAATATATAATAATTAATATTATTATATAATAATATCTATATATACTTATATATATATTATATATACTATAATATTACTATACTTATATATAAGGTAAATCATACGTATATAATATATATATATATATATATATATTTATAACATATTATATATATATATATAATATATATATATTTATATTATTATATATAATATTATATATATAATATTATTTATATATATATATAAATATATATAATAATTATATATAATTATATAAAGATAAATAGATCAAAATTATTAATTATAATATTATATATATTTATAATATATATATATATATTATATTATATATATATTATATATAATATATAATAAAATATTATATACTATATATACATATTATGGCCATTGTCCGAAAGCAATATTGCATGTAACTAAAAGCTTCACAGCTACAGCGAAAATAAGTAACATTCTTGAATTTCAGCAAGCAATTCTTCATCGATTGAACCAAAATTTTTTATTTTTTCTCAATATTTTTGAATATATTGTACATATTATTATAATCTTAGGTCTGGCAGCGTATGCTTTGAGAACCTTCATTTCTGCAGTAGTACGAGAGACAGAGTTACCAAATATTGTTCTTTTATGCTCTTGAGAGAAGAAGTTTAATTTTTTTTATTATTCTTTTTGGGGGGTTCGAACGACGGTGGAAGAGGGAAGAGGTCCCCCCGTCGTTCCCCGGTTAGGCCGAGAAACCCGACTCTGTCATACTTTGTGGTTACCCTCGGTATCGTTTAGTAAAAATCGCCAATTGGCAAACTTTGACGCTCCCTCGGAGCGCTAGAGCTCTTTCGTTCTTCTCAAAAACGATAATATCATAAGACTTTCAAACATTTTTAACCATTTAAATTTTTCAAAAGTCAATTTTTTTTTATTAATTTCATCGATAAAAATGCCTCCAATTAATAAAAAGTTATTAATATTTTCCTGTAGCTGTTACTATAGTTTTAGCTACATGCATGATGTCCTGATTGCTGACCTAATATATAATATATATATATATATATAATTATAAATATAAATATATATATATATATATATTATATATATATATATATATAATATACTATATTATAAAATATATATTATATATTTATATATAATATATATTATATTATATTAATATATATATAAATACTATATATATATATAATATATATATTATTACTGTAATATATATACAATATATAATATATATATATATATAATATATATAATATACTAATATCATATATAATATTTATATATATATATATATAATATTTTTTTTTTTTATATATAATATCATATATATATATATATATATATAATATTATTATATTATATATATATATATATATATAAATACTTATAATATATATATCATATATATAATATTATATATATATATATAATATATAATTTATATATATATATATTATATATAATATATATATATAGTATATATATATAATATAGTATATATTTATATTATATATATATATACAGTGCGTACCATTGAGATTACACTTGCGTGATAGGCAAGATTATATATATTATATAATATATATATATTATATATATTTATATATAATTATAATATATAATATATATATATATATATAAATATAAACGAAAAACTCCTTTAACGCAATAGATCTATATATATCTTGAAGCGAAAATTTATTTTTCACCGTCCTTGAATAAGCTATGTTCTATTTATGCGTATTAGTATGCATAAGAATGACTCAAAGGCCTGACAGTAGCCTACCAGAAGTTTATTAAATAAATTATATTTAATTATATAAAGTAGGCCGCCAGAAAATTCCCATTCAAACTTGATTATTAAATTCAAAATTAAGACCGAACACTTCACTGGCCTCTATTCCAAAACTTAATACAGCAAATATATGGTAAACATTTATTTTCACTCTGTCCACCAAAAGTGAAAATATCGTACATTGATAGATTAGATAGACGTAGATAGCTAAATACAGTACATAAGATAGATAGATAGATAGATAGATAATAGAAATAGATAGATGTCTGTGAAGATAGAGGAGAAGAGAGGAGAGAGAGAGACCGAGAGACAGAGAGAGAGAGAGAGAAGAGAGCACGAGAGAGAGAGAGATTTCAGTATTTTATTTGATAGTACTATTTTAGTATTTTATAGATAATTAGTATATTATTATATATTGTTGTTTTAATACTGTAGTAAGTAATTAGCATTTTATAATATGGTAATGCTTAATACAATTATTGTTAATAATATATTATTATATTGTACTATTTTAATATTCTTATACTATCACTCTTATTATAGTTAATTATTACAATATTGCATAGTACTATTTTAATCAACACTTTTATTCATAATTAGTAAATTAATATTATGCAGTTCTATTAGAATGATATTAGATTTTAGTTAATTAGTATACTATTATATTATCCTATTTTAATATTGTTATATTAACATTAATGTTCATTAGTGTGGCATTATATAGTATTATATAGTATTATTGTTTATATATTAATATATATGATTATATATAATTTATAATATTACTATATATATATATTTATATATTATATATTATATAATATAAATATAAATTATATTATAATAATATATATATATAATAATATATATATACTATAATATATAAGCGTATATATATTAAAGCAGATAAATCTATGTAATTATACTCTTCCTAGTAGTTAAAAAAGACTAAAATTTTATGGATATATTAACAGCATACGTATATAAAAAAAATATCGTTATATCGATATTTTATAAGTATAATAGGATTGGTCGAAAAAAGTTGTGTTTTCTCGTGATGGATTGGTAATGTACATAGATAATAATAATGTTGATTTTTTATTATTGATTATTATATTATATATTATAATTAACATTGTTTTATTTTAAATCTGTTAATTTTAGAACATACTATGCTTATTATTAATTATCATGATTATAATTATTATTATTATAATATTGTTATCTTAGGACCTGTGTTCAAAAGAGTTGAGGTTTTGGAATGAAAGGCTATAAATTTACGGCTATTGACATGGTATCTTTTATTATATGCTGAAAAATACCAATAAAAAAAAAAAAATCTTTATGAAATTTTTTGGTGCTTCCACTGGAAAAGAATTTATTATTATTATTATTATTTTTATATATTATTATATTTATTATTATTTTTTCTTATTATATTATTATAAATATATTTTATTGTTATATTATTATTAATTATTATATATTCATTATTATTATGATTATTATTATATTATATTATTAATCAATTATTATTATTATTATATACATTATATATATTATTATTATTATAATTATTTTATAATGAGTTATTTTATATAGTATTAAATTATTTATTATATATATATTAATTTATATATATATATTATATATATATATATATTATATTATATAATATATATTAATATTATAATATAATTAATATTATATATATATTATATTATATATTATTATTATTATTATTATTAAATAAAAATCATAATATTTAGCACAAACAATTACGATGTTTAAGTATCAAATCAACAATGACTAAACCTGCGAACTAGGGCTACAAATAGCACAAAACTCTGGATTAAAATCGTATGATAAACTAACATTTAAAGAACATATAAACTAGTGAGGCAGGAACTGATCAGATACATATGATAGCTAATAAACCTTGAGAAATTTCTTACAATCTTTACATTCTTAGAAATTACATTACTATCGCATAATACACCCTCACTCTATCTTTTACTGTCTTACCTATCTACGTACACAAGTAAGTCACGTAATCAACACTGTAACGATGTTACCCGAAGAGATTTATTCGCCACTCATTAGCAAAATACAAGAGGAACATTTTTACAAGCCATACACAACCATATTCAAAAGCCTTAAAGAATATTGCAGTTTAGTTAAACTTTAGCTAAATTTACATACTTTCCTGAAAAGAAGATAACTAAATATATCCATAACATGCATGTGACTTCTTGTAGCAAATTTGTCATTCAAACCAAGCTAGCGAAATAGCCAAATCAAATAATATGAGAAATATACTTAATAAACCCTCCTATCTTAGACTAAAAAAAGCCTCTCAAAGCGTCAGTACAAAGCAGCTAAACTTTAAACTCAATGCCACAAGACTATCAAAACCGAAAACTCTACGAAATCTTTTACTAAAAAACAAAAGTGTTCTCTAAATAATAATTAAAATAAATAAACTCTAAACCCTGAACCTACATAAAATCTAGCTACTACTACTATTATTAATTTAATTATTTTATATTCATATATTTTGATTATTATTATTAATTATTACTTAATTATGATTAATCATTATTATGATTATTACTTATAATTATATTATCTATTTTATTATATTATTATCATTATTCATTATATATATTCATTATTAATTATTATCGTCAGATTATTATTATTATTTTTTATATTATTATTATTTTATTTTTATATATATTCATATTCATTATTATGATTTATTATTATTATTAATATAATATTGATAATTTTCTGTTATTAGTCTATACTATATTATCTACTTACTATTAGATCTCCTTTTATTTGTTTGAACCAGGTTGTAGCTTTATAAATTGACTGAAAATAGTCAAATTTAGTGTAATATATTATATCAGTATTAAGTGACATTAATATTGGTTATATTGGGTAATAATTATTTTTTAATTATTTTATATATTATTGTTATATTATTAATTATTACATTATTATTATTGTTATTATTTCATATTATTTCTTTAATTTGTCCACTTTATATTATTTTAACTATTATTATTATTCATTATATTATTAATTTATTAAACTCGTTTTACCTTAAATTATATGCACTAATACTTTATTAGTAGTAGTACATTATTAGTTCATTGTTAATCTAATAATATTTTATACTTATTGTTATTATTATTAGTTATTATTATTATTATTATTATTATTATATATTAATTATTTTTTATTATTAGATTATTAGTGTTTTTGATTGATTATATTATTATTAATTATTAATTATGATTCATTATCAGTAATAATAATATTATATATTCGATTATTATAATTATTATTTATTATTATTTTCTTATTATTTTATTTTACTATTTACTAAATATTTTCTATTATTATTATATTATTATTATTATTATTAATATTATAATGGTTGTTTATTTTATATTATTATTGTTTTGTAAAGGTTTTTATTGTTATTATATATTATTGATTATTATCATAATTAATATTATATTATTAATATTTTATTTATATTTTTCTATTTATTATTGTAATTATTATTATGTATATGAGTTTATAGTTATTTTCTAGACTTATATTATATAAATTTATTTCGGGTTTTCACAGGACACAACACTGTGTGGCAATTAGTAAACCCATTTCACATATTCGGGAAAATTTAATCTTGTATTACAAATTAATGAGTATCTAATTGTTAAAATAATAACAACGATATAAATATAAAATGTATTCCACATGTGTTTAATAGATGTTGTCATTCTTCATATGTTGAAAAAAATTTTAGAATTTTTTGAAATGAATTATTATTTTATTATATACTTATTATTATTATTATTAGTATTATTTATGTATTAATTAAGTTACCACTCATATATAGGATATATATTAATGAAAGTGGTAATTTTATTAATTATAAAATGTATTACTGTCTATCAATAACATAATGTATGTAAATTTAAAATAAAAAATTTAAATGTATATATTTACAGTTCATTCTTAAAAATAAATTTTATGGATCCGTCATCATACATAAATAATAAGTATGATTTATATTACTCATGGTAGTTTTTTTCACCATCAAATATCTTGGTATTTCCAACAAAAATTTCGAATAAAATATATATAGTATATTTCATAACAATGTGTAGAGTGAGCCATTCGCTATATGATGAATTGTAAAAACTTGACATAATGAGTAAGCAGTTTCATCATGTTTACACGCATAGAATTCTTATCCATTCTTAGTCTTCAATTTGCGCGAAAAATAGAGTGAAGACGCGCAAGTAAGGACTCGTATTCGCAAGACGTGTTCAATTCGTCAGTCCAATAATACAAACGGAGAGACAAATACGTTCATTTGTTTTCTGTCTTGAAAAGGAAAGTGTTAAGAAAATATTTAAAAATGTAACTGCTAGTAGCAATAACAAATTAAAGTGAAGATCAAGTAAAATGAATCAATGTCATTTGTTTGGAGCGCCGGAAAGAAAAAGTAAATACAAAATTGTTATAATAAAATTTTAGTTTTCTATACGTAGTTAGCAAAGATAAGATAAATTACCGCGACCATGACTCGAGAGTTTTTCTGATTGCATGGCTGAGTTTTTTAGGTTGCCAATAAGCAGGTTTTATTTATAATTACGGAAATCGGGAAACCAGTGCAGCAAGTGACGGGACAGACAGGGATAATTCTTCTCTCATTAGTCAGTTCTAACTTTGATAATTATTATATATATCAATTATATATATATATTAATTATATATTATATTATATTATAATATTATAATAGTTTTAGTCACAAAATTGAACAAAAACAGATATTTAAGTGTCCGTAATTAAGACCACCATAGACCGAGGTCCTAGTGTTTTTTTGTTCTTGTTTTTTGCCACTATCCAAATCAGCAAACGATCATACGTCATAATTTTAAAAACGATCAAACATCAAAAAGCAATATGGGCAAATGTAGTCAATTCGCCATCCCCAAGACAAAAAAATACAGGTTGCAGGAACCTCTGGGATGACAGTTCGCTATCAAATCGCATGAGAGAATCAAAGCAAAGTCAGCGTGACTTCAATACCTGTCGCCGACCCTAAAATAGTCTTTCTATAATTTCAGCTTGCTCAAACTCGCCCTCGCGATCCTAATATCAGCCCGAGGACATTAACTTCGCGACCCCAAATCTAGTCTATGTGAATATCAACTCGCGAACCCCAAATCAGCGAAGAACCATCACACTCTATCTCGTATCGCCCAAAGAATCACATAGCAACTATCATCTACTCT
>JABUQX010116174.1:40000-43379 GCA_015478945.1 Trachelipus rathkii | reverse complement strand
GATTTACTCTCCTTTTAAAATAGCTGATTTTACGTCTTCTCGCAACCAAAGCAATTACAACACTTTCAATAATTATACTAAAGTATCAAAAAATTTCACCCCAACATGGCCACCACAACAATTCAATCCCAATTTTTTGAGCTGAAGTTGATTCCCCTCATCAAACTATGAAACTCCCTCAGACGAAATAAACAACGAATCAAAACCCAATTACCCTAAATTAATTTTAAGCATTGTATATACTTAAATAATTAATCACTTAAAAAAAAAACAATTGCAAAACAGTATACAACCCGAACACAAAATCACAAAGATCAACACATACAAAATATTTCTGCTACAATAAAAATAATCCTCACTCACACACTTCAAACCACCCAAAACAACAGCTAAAATCCCAAACCCAATTAGCAATGCAATATTCTTAATGTCTCACTTTTCAAAAATTAGTCATAAACCAATAAACCAACAACATAACAGACAATAATTAAAAAAGCAACAAGAAGACCTCCCCCCCCCCCCCTCATTCACTCTCTCTTAGAAGGATTCAACATTATACAACCTTAAAAAAAACTCACAAGCAGTTAGGATCGGCCATTATATTCCAATATTCAAACCTCAAATTACCTAAAAACCAATTGTTACCACAACCCTAAACACAAATATTTAACTATGTATGGCAAACCAACACACTCTAGCATCTTTATGGAAACATGAAAATATAGTACCATATTTAAAACAACAAACCACCTAATACCAGCTTCATATTCTTACTACCACTCTCCTAACTTGATCTAAACCCAACACATTTCTTCAACAGGTTTTACCAAATTTCACCGCAGACCAACGTTACTCTCCCTGCAGCAATAGACATCAACCAGGCATTTGATACAGTCCCTCATCAGTATTAATCACAAGTCTTAAACACAAACATCAAAGATAAAAAAAAGATAGCAAATTTCCTCTGCCGGTCATTACCAACTAGTTATTCAAAGCGACACCACTTCTTCCGTTCATACCAAATTATATAATGGAGCCCCCCCCCCCAAGGACCATTCTTTCACCTACACTATTTAACCTTTTTATGAATGACCTCCTTCATTCCAATCCCCCTTCATAAATATCAACAGTTATTACAAACTACCTAACAATCACAGCACAAAAATCCATCTATACATATTTCAAATCGAGAACTACGACAATATATAAACCAACTGAACAATATATAAACCAACTGAAACAATATATAAACCAAGTGGAACAATAGAGAACAGTGGCTAACAATATATAATCCCTCTAGAAATATAGATGCAGAGCAACTGCAACAATATATAACACAACAGAATGAATGCAGCATCTCAAAATATCCACTATTACCTTACTCACCCCAAGCAGAAGATAATCTAATATTAACCCAGCAATATTTTTCTCAACAAACCCATCATCCCAGGAGGTTTGACCTTTGATACACACCATATGACGTAACACCCCTCCCCCCCCCAACATAAACAATATCACATCTTCAAGAGTTACACAAATTAAATGCACCACAAACACTAACTGGAACAAACTTTAGCCAACATAAACACTATCAATAATATACGGACAACACATCTGCCCCTTCCAAAATTATACATCACCTGCCTGTGCTTAAACAGTATCATAATCCAATATTCAGAAATTAGAAATCTTGCAAGGATAATAACAGGCTACCTTTTACTCCATAACCCTCCATCTTCTACTAACAAAAAAAAATTCTCCATTTAAAAGCCCATCTTGACATGACAGGCTGTCAATCTTAAAGTAAATCACTTTCAATAGAACACCTAACCCCTTGCATCAATATTACAAATTTACAACAATCCCCCACCCCCCGCACCTACAAGGAAAAATATCACATCAGCATTATACTAAATTCTAACATATACAGCATGCTTCCACACCCACCTATAGATATTCCCTTTCCCAAACACATTCACACACAATGAACTCTAAGAACTGATCTCCGCATATCCAAATAACATCCTACTTTAAACAGGTACACTCGAAATATCCCCTACAGAACAAATTTTGGATCGTCAAACCCTCGTAATGCTGTCCCATCAAAACTCTGGGCACCATCCATCCCTTACATGAATATAAATTTGGAATTAATAAAGCACCCTCCCCCCCCCCACTGCCAAAGATGTTTTCCCCAGACTAACGACGACACAGGTATCTCTTATTAGACTGCAGTGACTTGACGGACATCAGAAACAACTTCAACACAATTTTTCTAACAGATCTCTGGGTCTGCCATGCTGTGGTGGCACAATATCTCGAGGTAGCCCGTTTCTCAGAGGAGGGGAGCGGGGGCGACAGAGTTATATATATATATACGAGTATATATATATATATATTATTATGTATATATTAAATATATTTGTATATTTTCACTATTTTTAAAAAATTTAAAATTTCTAAATACCACAATTTCTATTATGCCAATGTTAGATATATATATATTATATATATATATATATATATATATATATATTTTAACAAGAGAGAGATGATCTTCATTATCAAAATGATTTTATTTGGTCGAATTTATTTACTAACGAATATACTGACTGGCAACTCATCTAACCGAATGTACTTAACCAATTGTACACAAGTTGATGAATTGTGAATGTTGGTGAACTGTGTATAATCGGTGAATCCACGGGATATCAAAAAATTTACTGATTATGATTGGGAATGATAACGAAAAAAAAAATGTGAAAGAATGTTTACGAAGCAATACATTAGAGTTAAACAAACCATTCATCTTCATGACATAAACATAAAGCTATAGTATTATTATATAATGAAATAACATTTATTTATTTTTTTACCTGGTTATGAGAAGTTCCTTTAGACTTTGGCCTATTCAAAGAAGATGGGGAAGATGTTTTTCCAGCTAAAAATAAAATTAATTTATAATTATTAATTAATTATTAAAAATAATTAAGTCAATTTGGCCTAAACAAAATTATAAACCATCTATAATCGTATTTGAATTAGACAACAGTAGTTATAAATAAATACATTATTATAAAAAAAAGTACCGAATATATTCAATAGAAATAACATGGCCCATTTAAACATCATTTAGTCTCAATTACAATATTTATGTAGAATGATATTGTAGCTTAACCTGTAATGGAACAATACACTCAGTAAGTTTATGTATATTTTAACAATATTTGCTGCCAACTGCATCAAATTATTTTACCCTTCATTATTTTCAACTATGCAAATGTTTAAAAAAAAAAAAAATTCGTTCTTACATTTCTTAATATCCTGACTAGTTTTAATTCTTGGGCTGAGCATGTCATATCCCATTTCGGAAGAATCT
>JABUQX010116174.1:35000-37500 GCA_015478945.1 Trachelipus rathkii | reverse complement strand
ACAAAGCTATGTGGATTTTGTTTTTATGAAAAGTACTATATTACAAATGAGTTTAAATTTAATTTGAGTCATAGATATGCTGTGGTTGTTTAATATGTGGTATATCCGAGAGGGATTTTGAGGAGAGTGTGACTTTCTGGATAGTCTAAATAATGTTTTGGACTGAGAGAGTAGTGCTTCAGATTGATTGTATTGGACGACTTCAATGGTTGGATGTGATAGAAAAAAGGATGGCATACCTTTGAAGTTGGGGGAGAAAATGAGAATGGTAGGAAGGCGATTGATTTTTGTGAGGAGAGAGGTATGTGTGTAAATAATAAATTTTTCGAGCACAAGAATATTCGTAAGTATACGAGAGTTGTATGGTAGAGATGCGTATCGAATTAATTCTGTTTTTTTGAAGACATTGTAGTTTGTGAGGACGTTAAATTCAGTTAGGGAGATGGGAATATCAAATCATTATGTTGTTTTATGTAAGATTAAGTTAGTGGGGGCTTGGATGGAGAGGAAGGAAATAAGGAAGAAAGTGGAAAGAATTAAGAGTGAGAAGTTAAGTGAACAAGGTAATAAGGAAAAGTATGTGAGAGCACTTGCAAATAAATCAATTGAATGTGAACAAGATAAAACTGAACAAATCTGGACGCAAATGAAGGAAGCCCTTGTTAGTAGTGCAAGAGAAGTGTGTGTGCTAAAGTAGGAAGTAAGAATGTGGTTGAATGTGCTAAAAACCAATGATGAGGTTTCGAAAGAAAGGTGTATGGAAATATATGAGGAAAAAAAGGAAGACTGAAAGTGCATAAGTAGGAGGAAAAAGAAAGAAAGAAAGGTAAATAAACAGTTTAGAAGGAGGATGAATGGGGACTTACAAAGGAAAAGGAACCTTTTCTGGAAGGAAGCATAAAAAGGTTAAGAAAGGGAGAGTGAATGAAATCTTTATAAAATAATGAATGGGGATGGTACTTTCATGAATGATAAAATGTATGTTAGAAGAGTGTGGAGGGAACACTTCGAAAATCTACATAACATTGACAGTAACGAAGGGGTAATAGTGAATGTGTGAGGGGGTTTGATGGGGTAAGAAGAAATAGATATTTTGGGGATGAGGTTATTAGTAGGGAGGGGATGATAGGTAGAGCGATAAAATTAAATAGTAAATCCGCAGGTATAGATGGAATTACTGATGAAAAGATCAAGAGAATGGAGGCGATGATGCGTGATTGACTGGACTGGGAAATTGGTGCAACAAAGGCATTTAGTGGAAGGAAATTATATAGTTAAGAGGATTGGAGGAAAGCAGTAATAGTACCTACATAAGGGGTTAAGGGAAATAAGAAGAAACTGTAGAAAAAAACTTTTTTTAAAAAAAAAGCCGCTGAATTAGTCATCGAGTTGTTGTAGCGGAGATAAAATGCTGGTATTTGGGTTTGAAGAGGTGCGTCGAGTGACAATAGCACTTGATTGTTGAAGAACAAGCGTGCATTCAGCAAGTGGTAGAGGGTTTGTCTACAATCAAAATTTTTACATGAAACAAATGAGAGAGAAGAAGAGAAGTGTAAAAAAAATAGTATTTAGGTTTTTATGGACATTGCAACATGTGAATGCCAGGATTAATAGGAAGCTTTGTGGTAGTTGTTAGTGATATATGGTGTGGGCGTGTTGTGCCGTAGGCTTCTTAATGAATCAAAAGTATGTATGTCTATAGTGAGACTTGTGTAAGAATAAATGGAGTGAAAAGTGAATAATAATAATAATCAATAATAATTAATAATAATAATAATAATAATAATAATAATAATTAAGTAATAATAATAAATAATAATAATAATAATAATAATAATAATAATAATAATAATAGGGATGGTGCTCTTTGTAACTGATGTAATGGTGTGTAGAGAGGATGCGGAAAGAACACTTTCGAAAAATCTGCACAATATTAACAGTAATGAAGAGGTGCTAGTGATTGTGTGCGGTTTTGATGGTGCAGGAAGGAATAGGTATTTTGCGATGGATGAGGTATTAGTAAGGAGGAGCGTAATGGCGTTAGAGTGAGAAAGTTGGAGAATGGCAATTCTGCAGGTATAGATGAAATTTACTGGGTTGTAATATGCATCAAGAACGGAGGCCTTACGATTGTTGATTTGATTGGCATTTGGAAGTTGTGTAATAAAGCGTTATAGAGGGTATTTTAGTTCAAGGGATAGGATTGGAGCAGTAAATTGTACCCTTATATAAGGGTAGGAGATTAAGGGGAACTGTAGAATTATAGGGGGAATAAGTTTACTGAGTGTTGTAGGTAAGGTATATGCTGGTTATTTTGGTCGAAAGAGTGCGCGAGTGACTGAAGGGACTGATTGGTTGAAGAACAAGGTGGTAGGAGTGGTAGATGATGTGTGGATCAAATCTTTACATTGAAACAAATGATTGAGAAAATGAGTTAGACAAACAGCAGTTTGTATTTAGCTTTTTGGCATTTGCAAACAGGCATATGTAGAGTTAATAG
>JABUQX010116174.1:0-30000 GCA_015478945.1 Trachelipus rathkii | reverse complement strand
CAGTTCGTCCAATTTTTATGAAATTTTTATGAGTCAACTTGAATGGGACAGGTTACATAAATTTCATTTAGAGCATTTTCCAATATACTTAAAAATTTCATCTTTGAGAACGGTGTAGTGGTGTCATTCTGCAAGGCCTTGTATAAATATGATAAACTCCTTAATCCATTATGTTTTTCTTCCCCATTATTAATCCTATCTGTTTTTTTAGAAGTATAAGCATTTTTCAGAGTATTTTTTTGTGTTTATATTTTCGTGGCTGTGTTGCAATAATATTATCAACCCCACCAACAAGCACATAGGATTACCATTTCCATGAGCCGTTTTAGAAACAATAATCATCCTCTTAATAATTCTGAATACTTCAATATGACGTAGTCATATTAAAGTATTGATGACTCATAGCTGTTCTTTTAACAGATTCAAGCACAACCCCTGTTTGTGTTTCAGCCCCTCTATCAAAAGAACTTTTCAGAGGATATATTCCATTAAGGATATTTATTTATATATAGATATAACTTATTTAACATCTGACAGTTCATTTTCCATTTACAGTATATAAAACTTATTATTATTATTATTATTATTATTATTATTATTATTATTATTATTATTATTATTATTATTATTATTATTATTATTATTATTATTATTATTATTTATTTTCTTATTCATTATTTATATATTTCTATTAATTCTATAAGAAATATAAGGTCTTATAGTATTCCATATTTCAGTCCTGGAATGATCAAGACTTTTTCTACCCCTGGGCCAGTATCAGTTACTCAGAACATACTCTAGTGCTGGCTTATTCTATTTTTGGGTTGGACTCCAGAATTTACTCTAATCCTAGATTTCTTCTAGTCCTGGATTGAACCTCAGATACCTTCTCAGTTCTGGACTACAATTTACATCATTTTTAGAGCTGGACTGCACTTTAGTTTTTCAGAATCTTATCAGCAGTCCTGGAGTTACTCCCAGCATAACTCAAGGACTCAGAATTTCTACAACCAATTTAAGTATTATTCAGTTCTGCATCTTTCATTATAATACAAAATGCACACACACCTTGCTCCATCTTTTTTAGAGAGTAACAGAGTTGTGAATACCGGAATTTCAAACTTACATTCTCCGTAATACAAGACCATTGTTTGTACTTGTACATATTGAAAATAAATAATTTACACTTATTTTTGTTTATTTCAATTGGGTTATCTACGCTCTGAGGCATTCAACTAAGCATTCACCCTGCATGGTATTTATCATAGGGTCCTGCTATCAATCCCAGTGCTGCACATCAGACACTGGTAACCTGTGGGATATTTGAGGGCTCGCTCTGTTCTAAAGGGCTTGAATACTGTTAGCAAAATTCACCTAATCATTTCCTATTTCTCAGTATCTGAACTCCGTCGCTGTCGTAGTAACTTAGGTAGTAAGTGGGAAATACAAACTTTTTTTTATTGGTAATATTTTTGTTTGTTTGTAGTTGTACACTTCGGAATGTCATTTGCTATCCTCCAATTTCCTGTCCTTGGGCTACACGTTTTTTTGTTGTGTATAAAACTCTCCCTTACAACGTGTTTGTTTTGGTAGTTTCAAACTGAGTATGGCGTGCATGAGGGTAAAATAATTGGGTATGAGAAAAATTGCCTGAATTCAAAGTTGTTTAACTCATTAAATTTTATTTACTTCAATAAACTTGGATATACAAATAAATGTTCGTGTGCAATGCATCATCTATTACATATTTGTAATATAAACATTCCGGTGACTCCTCCCTAACTTCAAAAGTTGGTATATATTACTTTTTGATAAAGTTTTATTACTCTACTCTCTTACTATTACTGTTATAGGTATAATTACTTATAGTATTTTTGATTACATAGATATTTATATATTATATTATTACTATTTTTATTATTTACTCTCATTTGATAATTCTATCTTGTTTGTGAAGATGAGTAACTTATCTCATTCTTAATCATTTAGTAGAATGTTTATTCTTTATATGAATTAAGTTATTTATATTATATTATTTTCACTAGTTTGCAGTATATCATATTATAACATCACTTGTAAATCTTTAATTATATACAACATTGGAATTAACATTTACAAATTTAAATAATGTATATTATTACTGATTTTAATATTCTAAGACATCTTTTTGTTTTTTTTATTAATTTTTTTTTACAGGGCTCTAAATTCCATTCCATACCTTCACCTGTTTTTTACTCGTTCATCATTATCACGAGATTAACACGAAGGTAACGGACATTAACAAATCCTACAGAAAACTCACCTCTACTCTTACCCAACACCTTCCTCTAACAGACTGAGTTATGTAACTACTTCGAGCTTCACTTGGTATATTTTAATATAATAGATCAGCATTTTAACATTTAATTAATAAGGTTCACAATTATGATGCCAAAGAGATGTTTCTACAAAAAATCATAAGAAGTTGATATAAAAGAGCACACAACGCACAAGTCTGGAGTTTTGAGTTTCGTCTGGGCAATCTCCCTTACAATCATCGTGTCTTCAGATAATTCATATGAGAGTAGCTATAGGTGCAACCTATATATATACACCTATATATAATATACCTTGTATTTAGCAAGTAGCGATGAAAATGATAATAGGTGGAAAGGAAACGATTCTACTGAGGAACAAACTACAACCTTACAGAAAAGAGATATAGTTATATAGCGTATTCCTAACTAAAACGTTTTAAGTGCAGTTTTGGATTCAAATTATGATGCCAAATTTAAGCATCGGACTGCTTTAGTACTATTTTTTATTTAAAATTACTACTTAATTTCTACTAATAGAAATGAATTTGAGGAATGACCGGAAGTCACTCACCCCTCCACAAAATTGTGGAGATAACGTACTACTCACCATCAATCAAAGGGCGAATACAATGAGCCCTTATATAACTGGAGCAGTGCTGATGTCTATAGTATGTATAAAATTATCACTAGATAGCTGATAACTTTACAACATGTCAAAACATATCTTCTCTAAGCGGAAACTAATATATGTGAATATATAGTAATATGCGTCCAGTTCATATAATATTTTAATTGTGAGTTTATGTTAAGACCAAGAGTGTTTTTAATGTTATATTATATACACTATATAGGAGATAAGACGTTAAGGGACATAAATCGAATTGAAAAAGGAAAGTTGAAGTTATATATGGTGTTAAGGTGTTATTTTGAGAGGTAAGAATGTAGAGAAGTTGATTTTTAAAGAGTTGAATTTTTGAGCGTGTAGGGACGGATAGAATCGAGAGAACCGAGAGAGGACCGTGGGAGAATAGCAATAGAATTGGACGCACGCATGGAGGGGGCCAGTGAGGAGACGCAGTGGTGGGTGGTCAATCGGGCGTCACAGGGTGCTGAACTGAGCTATATATGGTAGTAGACACGCTGAGGAGAGTGTGGTAATCGAAGTGGTGTAGGAAACTTAAAATTAGAAAAGTTGGTAGAGTATAAGACACCACGCATAGCATTAAGTCGTCAGGAACACGACTTAGGAATGGTAAATAAATTAACAATATAAATAGAGGAAAGATGGTTCGCACACCATGATTAGATTGAAGTTAATAAGATGAAAAAAAGAAGAGACTAGCCTTTTAGGTAGCAGCGTTACCTATAGATCAATCAAAGAAAACAAGAAGAGAAATGGTAGAATTAAAACAAAAAATTTAGTAGCTTTGATCTCCTTCTAAAGAAGTTGCTCACGAGAAAACTGGTATATTTATGCGACGGGTCCTGAATCTCTATGGATAGAATAAGCGAGTCATAACTCAAATATATAACATATATATAGCATCGCACAAGACTCATCCCTTTGGTATCCATAAGGGTCAGAAGACCAATAAAATCGTTTAGATAGTAGAAAGTAAAATGTCACTATATGATTGATACCGTCTCTATGATGCGACGTAATAAAGTCCATACTGAGATATGAATCTGCAAAGAGAGAATGATGATATTATTACTTATATATATATACTTAATCCAGATGATATCACATAGGTAATGAGGAATCCTATAATAAATTTATAGATTAAGAATACAATAGGGTAATATAAGTAGCTCTATATCGGCGAGTAATTTAGAAGTGTGTCAGAGCGGCGTGATCCTGGTTTGTTTTCGGGATCGGTTGGACATATGCGGGCTTCCAGACTGAGAATAAAAGTTAAAGTTATTATTAAAGTAATATATATATTATATATTATTATATATATATATATAATATTATATATATATTAATATATAATTAATATTAAGTATTATATTACTAACTACTATATATATATATAATATATAACTATATATATAAACCTAATAAAATGTATTATATATATAATATATATATATATAATAATATATATATATATATATAATATTATATTATTATATCTCTTAACTAGTGAGTATAAGTAAGACACTTTGTTACATCAACATATATACGAGGGTTAGTATAAAAATCTATATATAATTATCAATATATATATATAATATATTATAAATTATACTAATATATATATATACTTAATATTACTATATATAATAAAAACTATTATATATAAATATATAATCTATACTATATATATATAATATATAGTATATATATTATAGCATATCATATATATATATATATATATATATATTTATTTAAAAATATCATATAGTAAATATATATATAGCTAAGTAAATTTATTAATATAGAGTACAACTATAAAATTAAGAGTCGCGGAAGGTAAAAGCTTTAATTAGTTAGAAGAAGGATAGAATTTAAAAATAACTTGATAAGATAAAGTAAATCATATAAAATAGTAAAAACACTAAACAAAATAATAAGTATGAGAAAGTTAAAAAATATCTACAAATTCAAAGAACGTAACAGATAAAAAGATAAAAAAGATGTTCACAAAATATAATATAAATTATACTCAAAAATTATAAATATAAAAACCATACAATAATACGAGTATGAATATATATAATCACTATATATGCACTATAGTACTAGAACTATTGTTTTTATCGTCGTCCACTTATATAATATTATTATATATATATATATATAAACTTATATAAATATATATTATTATATATATATATATATATATATATATTTATATATATATATATATAATCAATATATATATATATATACTATTATATAATATATATTATAAAATATACATCTAATTATGTGTCATACGTACATATAATATCAATGAGTATAGCACTATATCTTGTTACTTAATCGTGAGGAAATAGCCGGCGCTACTCTCAAATGAGTGGTGGTAGCAGAGCGATGTAGTTTTAGTTAGTTTGTATGGAAAAGTCAACGCTAAGTAACTCGCGCACGAGAACACATTGCACGAATATATTACATCATTTTAAAATTTCTGTAAAAGAGTCAATAGCCATTTATTTACCTAAACTAGTACTTAAAATATTTAATGATAATAATAATAATAATCAATAATAATAAATAATAATAATAATTAAAATAATAATAATAATAATAATAATAACAACAAAATAATATATAATAATAAAATAATAATAATTAATAATAATAATAATTAATAATAAATAATATAAATAATAATATTATATAATAATAATAAAATAATATAATAAAATAATAATAATAATAATACATAATCATAATAAAATATAATAATAATAATAATAATATAATACAGTATATATTTAATAACAGGAAAATAGTAATAAATAAATTAAGATTCAAATAATCAAACAATATTTCGTGATTTTGAAGCTCAAAGTAATAATAATAAAATGAAAGAGATAAAATAAAATATTCTAAGTATGTAAATATAATTAAAATATAGAAAATAAAAATGAAAATTGAGATTTTTATATAAGTTTATAATTATATTTAATAAGCATTTGAAGAAAATCTAATGAATAACTAATATATAATTAATAATATAACGTATAATGAAACTCAAAAGTAATAATACACGGGTGATAAAGTAATCACACTAAGAACCCAATATAATCCACATAGATAAAGAGAAAGCATAATAGTATAATAATACTATCCATCAATAATAATAACATAATAAATAAATGGAGCGATAATGGAACTTAAAGACTTTTTATGTATTAATGATATATAATAAATTATAAATTAATAAGATAATACTCATAGGTAGTATAAAAAAATGAAATAGATAAAAATAATAATAATAATAATAATATAATAATAAAATAAATATTAAAAATAAATAATATTAAAGAGTAATAATAATAATAGAATAGTAAAAGGGGCTAAGAGCCTTCTCTCCAAACGCCGCGCTCGAGGGAAAATCTATTAGATAATCAGCGAGTAACGGGCATATTCAGGGGTCTCTCCCTCTACGTCTTCGCCGCCTCCTTCTGACGCCCTTCAGCCCCCCCCTCGCCCCGACACGAGAAAAAAAGCCCGATACGGCTTTGTTGTGATTGAATGAACGATGTTTACACAAACATAGAATCAATAGAATTATAAAATATTAAATAAATTACATATATATATTTTGAATTTTCTAATTGTATATAAAAAAATTGATAAATAATTAAATAAATTTTCATACGCACATGAACAAAGCTGCTCTTGCTCGGAATTGAAGATACGGACAACAATAGAGAAGAGAGAGAAAAGGAAACAGTAAAATTTCTTGACTGTGAAGAGTTTTACCCAGATAGTTCAATAGCATGTATGTATAGAATTAGTACATTATGAAGGAGGAAGAGTAATATTAATAAAATTTACAGATTTCGAAAGTATTTAATTATAAAGTATTATAAGATCCCTGACAATGTAGTTTCGGACGATCCCATACATCTCACGTATAAATTCAATCCATGAATACTAAGGCCTGAAGATATATAAGAAATACGGAAATGAATTATAATAGTAACTGTATAAGAGGCATAATTATCTAAGAGTATAAATTAAGAGAGGAGCTAAGAATTGAAATGAGTTGAAGAATGAGGGTCGAGTCCATCGAGCAATAATGAGTTGAAATATAGAGTATAGTTGATTGTAGAGGTGACGTATAAATGGACCTACGCAAGGCTCACTGAAGGGCACCGCAAACAAAAGTGACGAGAGCTCAGCACTAGCGACAAGAACCCTCGAACCGGTCGCATTACGCATAAACAGAGACTCACGACTCTTTTATAGACAGAAAAGTGATATATAAGAAAAATGATTTATGACCTAACTCAATTACAACACAGCCGATATTGAGTATATATAATACGATTTATTATGATAATAAGAAATAACTAATAGATCATAATAAGTTAATATATAAGTATATATATATCAAATAGAGATAAGGATGGAAACTAGACATAAGTAAGGGGAGCTTGGAGAGCAGTTGACGCTCGATATTGCCTAATAAATACTACTCGGTTTAATGTTATATAGCTTATTGGATATAATGATCTAATATAGTACGATGCATATACTATAACTCAACGTACTATCTCTACTCGATAGTTCTAAGGGCGGAAACCCATAATTAGTTATAAGATAGTGTAGTATATCTGCCTCGTAGCCTCTCAGACGCCGAAAGCTCACTCCGTTACTTATAGACTAGATTCGGTAATAGATAGTGATAATTGAAGATTATCTCCAGCTATATGATATCATAGTACATTCACAGACCTGGCATAAAAGAGTTTTATCAAAGAATTTTTAGAATATAAATACAGTGAGTAGACTTAATATGGTGACGCATAATAGTATAGAGGATTAAGAGTGGGCCATGAGTAGGAGCACGCACGATGCATGTAGTTTATGCGGAAGAGATGAGAATAGTAGAGAAGAGAACAAGAGGGGGAAAAATTGTACGTTTTGTTCCGTCGCGGGAATTGTCCCAACACTGCACGCGCGCAACAGCGTGTTACCTTTGCCATACTCTGAGACATAGCACGTCAGAAGCGTGGCTGCAAGTAGCATACAATATGTCGTGGTTGCACGCGAGAGTAGAGGAGTGGACAGCTCGGATGCTACACACTTCCCTCGGTTGTTAACTCTAAACATCACACACGGAAGAGGAGTTTGGACCCATCCGGGTGTCTAACTAAAGAGCGCCTCTTCTGCGTAAGACGTGATAGCAATGGGGTAAGCAAGTTTGCTCAGTTATGCTCCATATACCCTCGTGCTTAATCAACACAACTCAGCACATAACATCACAAATGTAATCAACCCACACACACACAACGAGCGAAAGGACATCCTGTGAGAGGCAATAGGAACCTGAGAGAGAAGGTGGAGGCGGAGGCCTGCCAGAATCGTCCAGGGTTGAGTTAGAGGAAAATAGAGGCCGAAGAGATTGGCCTTTCAGTTGGAGTATTAGAACAACAGAGCCATCAGATCGAAATAAGAGGAGGAAAGGCCAGATTTACAGAAGCACATCTGACACTCTCGCACGATACGTCACTTTTTGGCAACAAGCACACACACACACAAGGCCCGAAGATTTATCAGTCGTCAGCCAGACTCACACACTCAACACAACACTGTATTATAATTATATGTATTATAATATTATATAATAATATATATATTATATAATATTGATATAAAGATCATAGGAGGTATAGCATACCTTCGTTATTATGTAATAAGTCACCGCTTATGTACTATCGTTCCGAATAGATATGATAATACCTTAGCTACATATATTCTAGCTGAATGTAAAATTGCTGATGAGTAGTATAGTGATAAGAAACGAAGAAATAGTTTAACAAGCCTAAGTGAAAGCTTAGAAACAAGTTTGAGCGACTTAGATGATCGTGATCACGTATAGGAGTAGACTCAGATTGGAATTATGGATAGCCGAAGAACCAGATGATAATGAACTCATGGAATCAGACTCAGTAGGAATATTATAGGAAAAAGAAAAGCTGCTTATAACGTCGAAGAAAGGAATGAACCTGCTCTCCCGCTCACGATATATTATAATAACAGTCTTTGGAAAAACGCAGACTCAAATCTCACAATTGTATATTGTAAGGTATAACGCCCGAAAGCGTTAAAATAGACTCCAAATCAGTTCATTCGATTACTCATGCTTTTTGTACGTAGAAGCGAGCGTTTGATATTAGCATCACGCGCTCTCTCCATCTATAATATATATATATCTAGGATCTAAAAAAAGTTGCTATTGCACAAGAATAAAACGTACAATATATATATATATATTAATATTAATAATATTAATTAATATTAATATATATATATATTAATATATATATATATAATAATATATATAATCTAATATATATAATGATATATATATTAATTTAATATATAATAATATATATATATATTATATATATATATATATATATAATAATAAGAGAGAGAGAGAGAGAGAGAGAGAGAGAGAGAGAGAGAAGAGAGCCGAGACAGAAGAGGCGAGGACAGAAGGTAAGTTAGAGAGATAGAGAGAAGATGAGTAGAAGAAGAGCAGAGAGAGAGATAGAGAGGATGAAGAGAGTGATGATAGAGAGAGAGAAGAGAGAGTAAGAGATAGATGATAGTAGAAGAGAAGAGAGACAAGAGTGAGTACTAAGTGAGATGAAAGAGAGACTAGATAGGTAGAGTATAAAGAGAGTAGAAGAGAGAGAAGGAGAGTAAGAGAGAAAGATTAGACGAGCAGAGAGAGAGTGAGTGTATGAGTAGTACCTATAAATTGATATCACCTAGCCAGATAATTTAATAGATGTATTTGTTAAAATGGTTATAATAATATATCTATATATATATATGATAATTAATAATATATATAATATATTATATATATTAATATATATATATTATATATATATATATATATATATATATATATTATATATTTAATTTATATATATATATATTATTAAATATATATATATTATATAAATATAATATTAATATTATTATAATTATATAATATTATATATATATATATATTATTAGAGTAAAGTAAGAGATGAAATTGGTAATAGTTTAGATTAGCCAGTCAACAGTGAGCATACTATTGATCTCGAATAATATTATCAAAAAAAAAGTTTTATGACATCTCGTGAGTGAGATACATTTTATAAGGATTGATGGAATACAAAGAAAAAAGTTTTTATCATAATACAAATTAATAAATCATTTATCGAAAAGAGAATGATTTCTAAATTTGTTTCGATCTCTATGTATCTCTGATATGATATCACATACTCAACTCTACTACCACTAACATAACACACATCACAACATCATACATCATCTTCTCCACATTCTCACTATCTACACAATCTACATCCTCTATCACGCAACACTAGTCTCACTCACATATACATACCTCAAAATTTCGAATATACAATCAACAGTTCAATTGATATGTTTATTATAAAATATATATATATAACTATCGGATATAATAATTATAATATTTATGTAACTTGCTTATAATTTTATTATTGAAAATTCATAGTAGTATTAAATGTATGTATACCCTAAAAGTTGATTTATGAGAAACATGGTTAATAAATTAATTATCTTTATATTTTTGTAATTACAAGAATCATAAACAAAATGATAGATACGAGTCTGTCCTACTATGACAAAAATATATTATTATTATTTTAATTTTATATGTTTTAGAATATTTATAACCTCACTCTCTCTTATATTTATAGTGTAAATATTATCAGTTAAATATCCCGAGTAATTTAGATAGGATAAGATAGAATAGACTCAGATAGAGTTGATATTGATTTTCTTCTTTGTATAATAGAAAGGCTCTCTTAGGCTAAATGATGTTTCGTTGTGTTCTTGGTTCCGATGGGCTTCGTTTCTGTTATTAGACAGATACATAAATTAAAATATAGAAAGTGATGAGAAATATGATATAGAAGAAAATAGCTATGGTGTGTTTTAAGTGGTATAAGATAGGACTAAAGTAATTCTGAAAAGATCGAGAACACAGTGAGGGATGATATGTGGTAAATGGCACACATTTTGCTATATTAAATATATAAAAAAAATAGCCAAGAAAAGATACTAATTGATGTTTTAAATATGCATATTATGGTTCTTTTGAATTAGAGAATGAAGTAAATGATATGCTAAATATAATGAAACATAAAAATAATTTCTGAGTAGTAGGTCGGATTTATCGGAATATACGAACGTCGTAATTATAACTCACCAAACCCTTTGCAGAACCACTATTTTTTTTTATACATTCAAAACGTCAAAATACATGGTTATATTTAGTTTAGTTTTTATTATTATTTATAGTTATTTTAATATATTGATATGAGTTTTTGAGTAGCTAAATTGTTTATTAAAGTAATTATTTAATAAGGTTACATAATAACAAATATCTGATATAATCACAATGGATTTTCTATAAAATTTATATAATTACTGGCTAGACCATAAATTTTTATTAATAGTATAATAACTCTCCTCGGAATAATATGAAATGTTCTTTATGAGTTCTAATAAATTTCTGGTTCAAAATATGTTTGTTCTAGAGGCGATCAGGTATAAATGGAGGACGAACCACCCCCATCCCACCCTGGCCCCCCCTTAATCATGCATAGATTGATAATGTCTCTCGAGGTAATGTCTCTTAACAATCACAGAGACTCATAAGGATGAGGATAAGAGAAATTGAGATAAAGAATAAAACTAGATCTCTCGTGATCAACTCTCATGACATATGTGGAGGCAACGTGTATGCTATGTAGCGGATGCTAAGTTTTGTGTGCCAGTGTTTTATTTAACATTCTTTACTCGTTAATAAGAGACCAACAAGATTCTTAGTGATCAATATTTTTCTGAATTGCATTCAAAATCTCCAAGCAATATTAACTTATATTTAATAAATTAAATAACGTCAGAGCACTTATAGAGATGTATATAGTGACGACTTAAGTGTCCACTTTTTTATATTCATTCTTCTTTACTAAATTACCTAAAATTTAAATATGCATTAAATACACAATATTTCCATTAGGAAGGATTATATAGCTCGACATCATTATAACAATTGGAGAGCTTCTTCTTCACCTCTCATTTTCAATTTTTATTACTAATTTTTTCTTTTACAAGTTATATAATAATTTATTTTAAATATCATGTTTTTTCAATCGATCGCATATTATATATTATTTGTGTGTTATTAAAAGTACATAAATTAAGGGTAATGAGTTTGATGATATTATATATATATCTGATGTGTTCTATTAATCTTAAAATCTATTTTGTGTTTTTTTCAATTATATTTACAAAATTTTATTTAATTCTTTTTTTTATGTTTACTAACATATCACCTATATATAAACGTAAATCAAGTATAAATCATATACTCACCCTATATACCCTACCTTAACTCATTATACCAACCGCTAATATACCGGTGATCTATTGATCCATTGAAATCATTTTATTCTATTCATTTAACATTCTTTAATGATATTTATACTAATAGGCAAGAATACTTATTAATAAAGCTTTATAATGGATTTGTAAAAACACTTTTTTTCTCATTTTATAAATAAACATTTTATAATAATATCACAATACTTAAACCTATCATGACACTAGTCATATAGCAACAAATTTTTCTATTAAAATATATTTACAAGTTCATTACAATAAATATATATATTCACACATTATTTCCGATAAACAATAGTCGGATTTTCACAAAATAAATGGTACTTTTACTATTTTAAACATTTATCTAAAGTTATTATTAACATGATAAGTAAACTAGGCTAATTTATGTTCATTGTTTATACCATTACAGTGATCCTTGCCTACTTTCATTATATCTCCCAACGATAATCTGGCAATACAAACAAAGTTTATCCTCAAAAATAATATTAAAATATATAATATAATTAACAAAGTGTTTAGTGACCAATACTATATACATATATATATATAACAAATAAATTAATAAGTTATTCATTTGAATAAATATGTTCAAAATAGTGAATTTTGTAACATTATTTAAACTTTTATTAATTCCTTTGAAATATAAACTATAAAATTAAATATCTTAACGACCTATGCTCCTTACCATCTCTGTTTATTGATGGGTAGGATAATTAAAGATTACAATGAGATTATTGATATTCAATTGTACATTATTTTGTAGTATCATATTTTCGTAAATCATAACATGAATAATTACTTTGATATAACTTTCAATCAATATAAAAAGTAAAACATTTACACCTATGATACCTATTAAACTTAATAGATAATTAATATAATGTATACATAAACGTTCAAAATACTACTCACATTTAACTATTAAACGCTCGAATAAACAGCCAACATTATCAAAGTGCTATGCTTAATTTTTGAAAAATAACTTTAATAAGGTTCAAAATCGTAAACGTTAACCTGTTACGGTTACCTAGTAATTTTTACCCCAACAGACAACCTGTCTCTTTTCATGACGTTTCTTTATTTTATGAATCGTAATTACTTGATTAAAGTATATCAGCATAAAAGTATGTCCAAATTCTGACATCTGCGAAATCAATAATAATCATTCTAAACATAAGGATGAAAATAAAACCTGGCTGATTTTGATGTTCACAGCAAAAAAGAATTCTACTTGTCGACGCTGAACTCTCTTAAAATAGATATTGAAAAATTTAGTCGAAATCAATTTGAAATCAGATTGAAAGCACACACAAACATACATTTCAACGTCTATAGAAATAACTCAGTGCGCTATCCATATTACAGAAGAAAGTAATTCCACCTCATATAACTTATAAAAAGTAAGGTAGCTAAAACAGGATATACAAAACTCATGTAATCCCCACTTTTCTCAACAAAGACATATATTTACTAATTCTAGTCCTTTGTTTAGATTTTACTCCAAGAAAATATCTTTATTTATACATCTAACTCGCGAATTCTTTATACAAAGGCGAATTATCATAGCAATCTTGAGTACATATATTTGAATTTTATGGATCAGCGTTTAAACCTCTCATATGAGGTTTAACACAACGAATGGTTCTATATTAAAACTTATATGGACTATTTCATTTGAACTATACTAACTACACCACGTAGAACATTCTAGATATCAATTTCGTTATAGGGTAGCAATCAAATATTTAGGATTTTATGTTGATAAAAAGGGAACGGATGATGCCAAGAGCTGTAATAGCATTTAACTTTACAGCAGTGTTACATAACTAAAGTATTACTATCAGTAGGTATTATCGTACATATTAATGTCCTTCTTGGTGCGCAACTGTTCATATTGCACTAAAGTGTTAGGTAATGCGATGACGGGAGACCATAGTCTTGAACCAGAATACAGGAATTACAGAACACAGAACATAATTTTATTGTAGTTTTCTGAAGTATGTGTTGCCCAAGGTGTTAGCGTATACCTCCTGTGTTGAGGAATCCTAGAGATCTTACCTGTTTGTGGACAAATTGGTCGTTTTGTATCTACAGATTTAGTATTGGCATTTGAATAGGGAATAAGAAAAACAAGAATATATATCAGTTTTTCTAAGCCTGATGTGGTGTGTAGACATTGTAATTGAACCTGAAGGCAGTTAAGAATAGCAGTGTATAAAACATGACGTCTCGTTGAAGCTATGGATGAATTATTGGTAGCTTTCATTTCTAAGCCGTAGTTCCGCGCTCATTAACAACAAACATAAGATCTGTCAAGCATATTCGCGTAATGCTTTTCACTCATGTAGTCATGTGTGGCTCGAAGTAGTACCATTAGCAAGAGATACGACGATACATGGGTAAACAGACAAGAAATCATGGTTTGATTGAAGATGCAATAAATGACTCATAGTATAGGCATAGAGAATAGTATAGATAGCATAGTGCGATGTCGGAACTGAGTGAATATAGGAAGCTAGCCTTAATAGGACATGTCATAATGGGCAACGAGTTTGTTTGTGCAAGTATCAAGGATAAATTAGTACATGTGTGCAAGTCTTCGCGACTGCTCATAAAGGAATATACACAGCTTGAGTACATTTTAGAGATCTCGACCCATGTCCAATGAATTATAGAGATTAACCTCTACGCTCAGTACACCGATAACTAGATCTCATCGGTGATAAATGTAGCTGCTAACTATATTTTTTAATAATTTTTTTTGTAGTCTTTCTATATTTTATTTTCTCTCATTTATTTAAGTGTGAATATATATATTTTGATGGGAGAGAACTTGTGTAAAATTGTGTGATCAAGTTTTTCCATTTTGCTTTTATCTGACTCTGTGTTACTATATCTGTTATTTTTTGTTTTTTATTCATGCATTCTATTTTTAATTGATTATGTTTTTTACTCAGTGGTTTGTTTCTGTCTCTATTCTGTGTCCTGGCTGTATTTATTCTTCGTCTTCTCAAATATATTTTTGCGAAGATTATTTAGATTGAGTTTAGATTTGTGATATTATTTTGTTATTATTTAATTTTGTTTTACTTATTATTCTTATTAATTTCATATTTTTGTTTTTTATTATCTATTATAAAAATTTAATGGTCTCATGTTTTAATTATTACATCACAAATATTAATGTCGTATTTTTATTTTTTACTCTAATTCAAGATGGGTAATAAAATTGAGTAATGACGATTGCAACTAGCCTTCTCCATACACTTATATATATATTCCAATCTCTTCTTAATTCATGTACTATTATTATTGTTTCAACGCGAAAATTTCATTTACGCATCCTCTACTACTTCTCACTACTATATTCATTATTATTATTATTATTCCATCCATCCATCCACCCTCCCCCTATATCTTAATATTATTTGTATTTATTTTGTGATTTATTTAATGTGTGTGTCTGAAGTGTATCAATTCTATAGTGTACAGACAATATCATTAGAAATAAAAATAATTAGTTCTTTATTTTGTATGCCAATTAATATCTCTCATTAAATTATTGTATTAATTATTTATTATTGTCATAGTTAACCACCGAATAAGATCTGCATGACGTTAGCGTAAAAGATTGTGTAGTCCTAACGTTTAAGATACAAATAAGTAAGTAGTTAAAGTCTAATGTAGTAGTGGCATATAACAATAAAGAACGTAACCATGTTCTTTATATCACTTTGTGTCTCCAACCACTCAATTCTCTATCAGTGTGAAAAAGGTTATTAGTATACTAATTAACATGGTCAGGTCCACTGATGTATGTTATTATCTTAAAGAGAGGTGGCCTTGTATAGTTATCCCATTGGGTACTCAGACCGTGTGATGATCTGTATTTAACATAATATCGAACTGATATGTCTTTCCACCTATACGCTCAGATTAGGTTTACTCCTCCACTCCATCACACGTTTTTACCACCTAAAGATATACAAATCCTAAAGAGAAAACTAATAGATTATAGATAATTGTTTCAATTATAGTACATAATCATATTAACGCTAACTTAACTATCTTACTATATTAATATAACTGTTAATTACAATATAGTTCCAGAAAACCTACAGATAAATATGTAATTACTAACTCATGATTTTGGCTTTATTTCTTTTACCTTATTTACTTTATCTTCGGGACATATAAATCGCATATTCAAACATTATTGATGCTAATTTTACACTGACTATTATATTATTAACTGTAAATCATTTTTAGCAAAACATGTGATTCATAATACCCTTGTCCGAATTGTATATAAGTCAGACCAGTAACGAATAATATGCCATGAATCGTTTGTATTACATAAAGTTTTAGTACTTCATTTATTCATAGTAATAGTATTTACACAAGAATTTTATCATACCTTACCTTATGAGTGAGTTAAATAATAGTAGCCAGTATGCAATAATGCTGACGCTAGTACGCTTAATAAAGTCAATTTCGTAAGCGATAGAGTAACATGTTTATCCAAAACAATACAAAAGTAACAAAGTTTTTTACCATAACTAAAAGCATATAAGAAATAACAAAGTTAGTTAGTATACTCAAGACATTAGTTGAGAAAAAGACTGTTGAAGTTGGCAATGTAATAGTTTTGCATATATTTAAAATAAAAAAGTGGTGAGATGCGAGGTTTTTAATACGTGAATTTCGAGAGTGAGTTTAATAGAATACAAGTGATTTACAAAATTTTTCGTTTTTGATATTATTCACTAAACTCTCTGACCCAAGACGTGCCCGCACAGTTGCTCATCCGCAAGGAAGAACCACGTGACAGATCTCCTCCAGTTATGGCATGCTCACGTTTGTTCATTATGTAGCGTCTCCATGTGATCGTATTTATGATCTATATGATCCTCAGAGTCCACGGTGTCAGATGATAGTCCATTTTCGAGAGATATATATCATTGAGAAAATAATAACTTAGAATAGGTCGATCAATGATATACCGAATCAATATGCGTTACGTATATATCATTAGGTAATTACACATAATAAAGAGAGAACTTAATCATCACTAATACTGCATTACACCAGTTAGCAGAGTAAAGATTATTAATAATATGAGCCAATGGCAAACATACCTATAATCTAATTAAAACGTTATATACGATCCTAGAATAATAATATCTACAACTATTACACATTTCGTATAAAGTTTCCATAGACTTAAAAGCAGTAAAGTTTACCTAGCTAGCAGAAGCTCTACAAACGTACTCCTTATTCACATGCTCTCCTTTTTTTTTCTAAGCATATATACCTCTTATAATACTCTATTCATATGTATAAACTCTCTTCTCAACTCTTAAGACAGCTAATTTGTATTTTATAGTTTATCGGTCGAGTACTCGAAAAACTCCGTCTCGCATTAATAGCTCGTTATTAGGCGACACATTTGAGAGATATTGGAATTCCTAGATATATATACTATTAAATCTGATCAATGTGACGAATATAATAGCTAAAATAATCAATAGATTAATTATATAAATATATATAACAATATTATAGTTTTTAAACTTGAGAACGAGCTAACCATTCAAACGAATAACATTTCATAATGGTATTTTTGCACTTCTATAACGCATAAATAATGTTAACATAATATGTACAAAAACTTCAAATCATATCAACTTGTCTTTTATTTAGAGAGATATAATAACTCATATGATTAACTATATTAAATCATTAAAGTTATATCTACACTATTAATATCCATAGTATATAAGTAATCTCAACATTAGTGAACCATATACAAAACGTTAAACACTATTCATTTACTTTTTATCTCACAATTATCATTTATCTCTAACATATTAAAGTTAATTTACATTGACGACACAGTATATTTAACAAAAATTTATTTCTCAAAAGCACTCTTACTTTGTATTTAAACCCATATTAGAATTAAGTGTTAACATAACATAAGTTTTTTAATTCCTAACCTAACATAAAAATTAATAGTTATTTATTTTCTTTGAATAAATATCATGGTAAATATTGTAATAGTTTAAACTGTTTTAAAATGTGATACCTAAATATTCAAAGTAAATTACTAATAAAAATCAAACCATTCACCCTCATATCCCCCCTTCACTCTAGGAAGAGAATTAATTTATCAAGATATTGATTCCCAAATGATTCAAAGAAGTACTATTAATTACGAGTTTATATATCATTTCGGCTAAATCATAAATCACAAAATATATATATTCTTTATAATATTCACTAATACTATAATTCTTGCTACTTTTTATATGTATATATAGTTATTTCTATATATATATTATTATTTATAATAATAAATATATACTATTATATATAAAATTATATATTTAAATATATATATTATAATTAAAATATATATATATTTTATATATTATATATTTAACAATATAATTATATTTTTACCTATTATATATTTTACAATTCTTTATTTCAAAAAGAGGGGTATATATACGTATATATATTTATAAGTATATATTATATATTTGTAACGCTGAATCATTCTCTATTTTTATCTGGAAGACTTCACTTTGGCCAAGCATTAAAGAAAGTATATTTCCTTCATATGTTGATTCTTTTCCCCATCTGGAGAATTATTCAGTGAGTTATAGCGTCCTTTAAAATTGTATATTATATATATATACAACATGCAGTTATATATTATATATGTATTATATATATAATAATACATCATTATACGAGGCAGTATTAAACCTAGGTGAGAAGCGAGGTGGATATATATAACTATTATTATATACATTATAGCCTATAACCTATTACAATATATACCCACTTTTTCATATATATGGTATATATATGTAAATTTTGTATTCTTTTTAATTTTTATTGTGAAATTATTATTTTGTAAAATAATATTATAATAATAATAATAAATGAATAATATACTATTAATAGAGATTAATACGCGCATTTGTAAACTCCGTATTGATTAGTATGGATTAAATAATAAAGCCAGTGTATAAATTATTATTATTATTATTATAATTAATATTAATTTAATATTCATTATTATTCAATTTATATATTATTATTATTATTTCTTATTATATATTATTATTATTATTATTTTTATTAAATTCATTATTTATTGTTTATTAATTATTATTCTTATTATTTTATTAATTAATTATTATTCTTATTGATTATTATTATTATTATTATTATTATTATTCATCTATAATAATCTAATAATAATACAATATTAAATAATAATAATAATAAATAATACTATATTTAATAATAATAATAATACTAATAATAATAATAAAATATTTTGTTCGATTCGATTGAGATTTGTTGACTAAATATAACTCATAAGATCGATTTTAAACATGTACTGTAATAAAGTTAATAATAAACCTTATCGTTGTTAGGGGTGAAGCTCTGAAAAATTTTGTATATAACAACAAATATTTATGGTATTTCTCAGGTTTCTTGTATATATTTTTTTATGTAATAGGAAAGTGTACTGTTTTTACGCTCGCCCATTCTTCCATATTTAAAGGTATGCTTTTCCTTGATACAATTACTCTCTTAATTAAATTAAAGTCTTCTGCGCATCGTTATATTGAATGTATTATGATATTTATGGAATTGGCCGACAGTATCCGATATTTTGTTTTGTGTATTTACAAGTCAGAGTTTGGTCATTATTCTCATAAGTTTATTATCCATTATTTATCCCGAAGGTGGTCATGGTGTATTAGGACATTGATAGTGCAGAACGATATTTTTTCATACTTGACGTTAAATTATATCGACGACAAATTCCAGCGTTTATACTTGTTTATTTTACAACTCTTGTATATATTGCCTCTAATGATAGAATTTCTAACAGTTTGAGACTGTTGAATGACGCCGCTTGTATATTAAAAAAGTTGTTTTGAAATTAATGTGTCTTAAATATTTAGTTATATTTTTTTTAATTAAAAGAATGAACAATTTAATGGTGTACCTCTACTTTTCTTAGGTTAAGGAAAGTGAAATAATATTAATATTCATGTATTTGGTTATTAAAACATATTTGAATTTAATTTGGCATTTATTGAATTCTTCCTCTGGCTATCATTTTTGTTTTAAAAGATAATTTTGAAAACTTCTACTTATCTAATTACATAAATTTAATATTTCGTTCTTTCGTTGACTCTATTAAGTGTTTTCTATTAAAATATAATATATCTTGAATATATTAAATGTTCTGATGAGAGTATTAATAAAACTCGTAATATTTTTATTTTTTTTATCTAATAAGAACATTTGAAAATATTTTTTTATTATATAATTTATGTGCTCTTTTGTGGCAGCTATCTCTAATTTTTCTTTTGTATATAAAATATGTTTTATATATATTACAATCGAGACTGTATGATTTGTATATTTTAATTTACATTGTGTATTAATATTATTTAAATTATTATTTAAAAAGAACATTTTTATCCTTTGTTTACATATATAATATATAAATACATATATTATATATAAAATTTTTATATTTATATAAATAAATCGGAAATTATAAGGTTATTGGATCAATTATTTGAACTTAATAAATAATAATTTACAATATTTAATATTATAATATAATATAATGTTGTGCCTTACCATTTTAGTTGATCATATTGACTCAGTTATATATTCATATATCATCTCCTCTTCCCCAATGAGGATGAGGGGCCAAATACACCGGAATCTGAAAAGTAGTAAAAGAACATTACGTAAGTTCGAAAGAAAAGCCCCTTCCATTCCCTTTACTTAATGGTAGCAGAGCTTAATTGAACAAAAAAATAAAACACTTTTAGGAATTCACGCGAACTGCGATGACTTCACTGTGGTGTTTCGTAAAATAAGTTTTCCTTTTGGGCAGGCGCCCAAACCATTACCCCTCACAAACGCCGCCATTCATTCCTATTCATGCGCCTTTCTTTTCGCATCTGCCATACTCGCATTTATTTCCATCAGACAACTCCTTTGTTGACTCAACAACTTTTTCTTCTGTTACCCAGTCGTTCGTCGATTCTCAGGACCCTCACCACTATCCATCCGCTTACCCTCACCACTATACATCCCTTTAATATGACCAAACCATTTCATACACCTCTTTTCTCTCCATTTACGACTCTTCTTCAACCACCGAAACAGCCTCTCCGTCCCCAACTCAGTTCCCATATCTCTCTCTTTATTCAATTGCTTCTCACCCTAACACCCATCAAACACTCACACGACACATTGTCACCCATCTGCAACACACCAGCCCACCTCCTGAACCATCTGTTCACATCCACTCCTACCGCACACCTATCACACACACACTCACACCCACAGGTCTTCAACTAACTTCAATAAACACAGGTTCACACTACCCATGAAAAACCCTAGGCAGTTGCAAGCACTTAGATCACACACTTCTACCATCACCAGCGTCATATAATAAATTTATTATCTGTATTGCGAGTTATTAGGATTACCTGACGTTTTCATCTCTATTTAAGATCGTTAAAAACAAAGTTCGAATTTTCATACTGATTGATTGGCTTGTTACATATATTTTTCATATATACGTGTTTATCGTGTCTTGAAACCCACGGTCACCAGTACTTCGTATCTCGTCGTCTACATTTTGAGACGCTCTCAACGCATAGAACACTAACACTTCATTCTATGCTTAATAAATTACTTAAGGGCTCTTCAGCTTCCCATTTATTGTTTTGGTCAATATAAAAATTCAGTACGGAGTGAATACAAACATCTTAGGTATATGTTAATTCTTGGATTTGTGTCTGTGATGTTATATTTACCGGTCCCAGTAGCTCTCTCGTTAATCTAAAAACAGATGTTTTCTCACCAAAATTGTTATCATCATCAGTTAACTCCACCATTAATTAGAATCTAAGGACCACCATTGTGGCGTTACATATATATATAATCTTATATGATAATATATATATTTTCTATATATTAAAAATTCAATTTATTAACTATATTATATATTATATATATATAATTATACATATAATCCATTCATCACTATAGTCGAGTTTTAGAGAGTAATATGATATAATATAGGTATATAGTAGTGGGATGTAGTTTTGGAGAAGACGTATATATTCTGCTGCCATGATAACCTTTTTTAGAGACGATCACGTCGCCGCTTCAAGTGGATTAAAACCACACTTAAGCCAATTATACCGTATTACAGCGAAGACGAACTCAGGCGATTCGACACCAGCAGCGAATGGGCGATTATTATGAAACCATATACACTATATATAATAACTCAATTAGGTTATTAATAATATACGACATAATATACATTATAGCATTAATAAAATATCTAAAAAGTTATTTATTAATTTAAATGATTTGTATATCTTTCAAAATAATAAAGGAAAAATATTACTAGATATTATAAATTTAAGCGTTCTACTCAGTCATACTATCTAATAAATATATATATATATTATTATATATTATATTCATATATATTATATAAATATATACATTACGATATTGTACGACAATCTGATACGTAGACTATTTTTAGCATAATTCAATAAAGAGGATATTATTTAATTAATAGATATATGATTACTATTATATATTAATTATTAATTCTTATTGCTTATTAATTAATTATTATTATTATTTATTATTATTAATTTATTTATTATTATTTTATCTCATTATTATTTATTGTTATTATTCAATTATTAGTTAATATAATTATTTTATTTTTATTATATTTTAATTATTATACATGTTATTTATATAACATAAGTATAGAGGAGTAAAGAAACCACATGTGCTATCGAGCTGTCTCTTGGTCACTAGAATACAAGAACCAATTACCCAACATCTCATTTTTGTAAATACTAAAGACCCTAGTGCAATGTTCAGTACTTGCATAGTATATACGTCCTGTCCTACTACAACAGAAAATAAACTAAGCTAAGGTATGAAATAATTGACACACATACAGTCTTTAATATTAATTAGTTCAAAATCCCACATGCAGTTAACCTTTATTAATTCTAACTTATCTAACTAATAAGTCCACCAATATGGCTATAGTCAAAAATACTATTATGATGTTCAGCAACACATCATTATACCTATCCCAAATTTTAATCTTAAATATTTGCTTGTCAAACTCTATCGATTCGCGGCTACCATATCAAAAATAATTAACCATATTATTGAATAAATGTTTTCTATATAGATTGCATGTTTTCTTCTTAATTTTTCTTGTGTCGCTCACTCTGCGTCTCCGTCCGTGGTCAACTTGAATGTTTCATTGTAGTTACTCATTTATATACCTTATTAAAGACTTTGCACATCATTTTCATTTTAATCGAAATCTCTCTCTTCTACAGAATACTTTCCTATAACTCTCTTACTATGACCTCTCTATCATAGCTCTTTGTATCTCAAAGCAGAAATTCAATCTATCTTGTATCGCTCTTTCACGATGGTCATCTCTACCTAGTATATAATATATATATATATTAATAATATATATATTATTATAATTGTAATACTTATACTTTAAATTTTATTTATTATTTATTATTATTTTATTGGTTCTATTTTTTAATAGTGCATGAAAAGTCAAAATAAACCTAAAACTTGTAAGAGTAAACCTGACTAAAAATGCTTTATATGGAAGGCCTACATACATACTTAGGATAATACTTACTCAAATAAAAGATTTAATGTCGGCTTCTCAAAATTACTTGTTCATTGTTGACGTATTATTTTATTTATTATACTATTTATTATTAAATTAATTATTTATTATTATTATTATACTATTATATTTTATTATTTATATATTATTATTATTTTATATTATTATTTAATTATTTAATCTATTTAATTATTAATTACATTATTATTGCTGTCGTATTTGGTATTGTGGGCAATATTGCTATTAATATTTATTATAATAACCATAAAGTACAAGTCTAATTAATTTATATAGCCATCAGCTGTATTAAAATAATGATTATTAAAAATTGTAAAATAATTAAATGTCACTAAGTACTGTTTAAAGTTTTTTCATTTATTGTGATTATGATTATTATTAACTTAATTATGTTATTATTTTAATTTAATTATTTATAATTATTATATATATTTATATTATTATAATATATTATAATTATATTATGTTAAATTTATAATTATATAATATTATATTTAATTATATTTATATTATATTTAATTATAATTTATATTATTAATAATATAAAATAACTATTAATATTATTCAATATATATATACATTGTTATATTTATTTAAATAATGTATAGGTTTTTATTGATGTCTTATTTATTAAGCCTCCTGAAATGTATTTTCTTTTCCAACAGAAAGAAATTTCTTTAGTATTATTCTTTGTAATATAAATAAAACAATTGATTTAATAAATAGTACCTTGTAAAGACTTTCGTTCCGTACTACACTTCTGACAAATCTATGTTTTAATCAAAGCGATGAATAAATTTTTTATCTTTTTAATATATGTTTTTAAACAGATTCTTGAATAAAATAAATGTCGTGTAAACTAATAATTAGGAAAAGTAAGTTAAATAAATTTAATAACTTAAATATTTAAAGAGAATTTAACTTACATTGACTTTTTGTCATTTAAAGATGTTAAAAAATTGGACGACATTTCCTTATATTTTATGTTTATTACTGGTTTATGTTTTCTTAAGAGCAACGATTCCCTAGGCGCAATTCACATTTAAAAATCATTTTTATCAGATAAGGTGTTCTGTAGAATAGCGAATAGCATTCAGAGAGGCTATGATATAATAGCCAATCAAATCATTACATTATTATTATTATTATTATTATTAATTATTATTATTATTATTATTATTATATTATTATTCTTATTATTATTAATTATTATTATTATATATTATTATTATTATTATTATTAATTAATTGTTATTAATTATTATATTATTATTATTATCTAATTATTATTATTATCTTATTGGAATTAGTTGATATTTATTATTATTTATGTATTGTATGTATTGATTAAATTATTTTATTGTGTTCGTATATTATTTGTGGCGTTTATCGTTTATGATTGGTGGTGTGGGTGATTATCTATTAGCTTGGAGTATTATAAGGATGGTTGGAGAGTAACCTGTATGTGATTGATTTTTGTATTTGATAGGTTGTTACTAGCTAAGTATATTCACAATTAATATTTTTATTATATTCTATTGTTCTGCTCTGTTCTGAAATTAAATATAGTAATGGCTAGAGTTATTCAAATATAATTTATAATATGTTATTGCTATTATTTTTATTGTTATTGTGGGTGAAGTTTCTATTTTAATTATATTATTATTATCAGGAGATCTATTAAATTTATTATTGTGTGATACTTCTTATTATATTATTATTATTATTATTATTATTTAATTTAATTTTATTTTATATTATTTATTATTTATTTTATTATGAGTATTTTGTTTGATCTATTATTAATTATCACTAATTTATATATTAATTTATTTAATTATTTATTTATTTTATTATTTTTTATTTTATTTAATATAAAATTAAAATAATTTTGAATTTATTTTTATAATAGTAGATATTTAAAATTATTCATTTTATTATTATTATTATTTTATTATTATTATTAATTTATTATTATTATTATTTATGTCACTATTGCAATTCCGTATTATCAGCGTCACTGAGACACAAATATAATTGGTAGTTGCAATTAGCTAGTTGATTGCACATTTTTTCAGATACTATGACTAATTACTTATTGATGTTATTTATTATGACTTATAAACTTTGGCATAAATAAAAATTCAATAAGTCATGTAAAATTATTTGGATTCATACCTCAGTTTACAGTTGTAAGACAAATTATTGAATTAAGATACTACGTAAATCATACGATAGTGTTATACTTAAGGTACATTTGTACAATATATGTGTTTTAGTCAGATGAAGTGATTATAAACATTGTAATTCCAGTCTTATAGTGTAGAGATATATAATTTGTCCTTTTGATATTTGATAAATTATATTCATTTTATTATTATACCTTTTTTCTTATTTACCTCTTCCCTTACATTCTTATCATTCTTACTTACCCTTCTCTACTATTATCTCACTATACCTTCTTATCTATCTTTTCTTCTGCACCTTCTTCATCCTCTTCATCAACCTTCAATATATCTTTCTTCTATTCTTCTTCTTCTTCTTCTTCATCTCGTTCTCTGCTTTTCTTTCTGTTCTTTTCTCTTCTTCTTCGTCTGAACACTTCTCTTCTTCTTAATATTATTAACTATTATGTATTAGGGTTATTATTATTATTATTATTATATTATTATTATTTATTATTATTTATGTGTTTTATTATTTTATATTTTTAATTATTTAACTAATATTTAACTATTAATTTTCCATTATTTTATTATTATTTTATTTATTCCTGTATTACCATTGAAATCATTATTTACATTATTTTCAAAATAATTATTCATAAACAATACGACGTCGACTACCTGTGTGATAGCGATATTCTACAGTATCGCTTTCAACTGAGTAGCCAACCGCTTCAGCATCAACCACTCTTTCTTAATTGAAAACACACATCTCATTCTAAAAGCACAACATCTAGTACGGTTCTTTCCAATGGCAAGGGTTCTACATTACAATAATTTAATACAGCGACTCAACTCTAATATAGGGACTGATGGACTACTCCAAATCTAAACGACTCCAAGGCATCATAAACACCATATTTTTCTCCCCAATACTCTAGATGTTCACTTTATTGTGCACTCACTCCCTCTTCAACGCTCACATCCCACAGCAACTTCTTCACCTAATAAACCATCGTCCTTTTTCCTTTACAAATTTCATTCAGAATTCCATAGAATCTCTTGGTCTCCTATCCATTTTAATACTCATTCATTAATATAATTTAGTGGAATCTTATATCAGTAATATCACTGAGGGGCTTTTGGCATTCAATCAATCAATGCATTTAGGGATTCTCCGTAAGTATCGATAAATATATCAGTATAGATATATATAAAATATAACTCACGTTTATTTTTACTAATTATATAAAAATAATAAAAAAATTGCTATTATACTGTATAATAATAATTATTATTATACTATATAGCATCATTAAATATAATATATATATATAAATAGTTATAGAGTGATTATATTAGCGTGCAATATCATAAATAATATAAAATAAAATTATATATATTTTAAGTTTAGTGTGTGGGTCCTCAATATCTCTATACCGTATATTTTTAGTTATGTAATATTAAAATTGATGACATATATAAATTATATATAATCATACCTAAATATATCATTAATAATTTTTTGTGAGTGTTAATATTATTTTTATACGAGGTATGATCAGTAGTGTCTTACACAAGCTAGAACTATAAACTATTATGTAACTGCGTGAAAAGCGGCCAACACAACCTTACTGTTAATAAGCTAAATTTTTCTGTAAGTATTCTTATAACATAATATAATGTGAATTCATCAGACATTTGAGATATGTCAAAACAATTTCCGGCACGGGTGTTTAAAGGAAAATTATTATATTAATTTTTGTTAAATAATATTTAATCGTATTTTTTATTTTTATTTTTTAATAGTTTATTATTATTGAGAAAATATTTAAACAAAAAATTATTCTCAGTATCACCACCATTTTAGGGGCATTCGAGCCATACCGAAGGGACAGAGGGAGGGACGGATAAGTCCATCCTTCTGTCGTCACACAACTGGAGCGTCCGAGCATCTACTCTTGACTCACCTACCAATCTTTATTTTCGGTTTATCACATTGCCATTAATATATATTATTTATATTTTAAAAAATATTACTATGGTATTCCTTTAGTTAAAAATAAAATAAATAATTTTACTTCTTTACACTCTATTGGTATTCTTTAACTAAAGGAATACTCTAGGGTAAACCGCAAAGATGGCACTAGTCGGGGTCTCTCGGCCATCCCGGTGGACGAATCGGGGGGAACTTCGTCCCCCTTTCTGTCCCACGTTCGGCTCGAGCCCCTAAATATGGTGGAAAATAAATATTTTTTTTTAAATTATGTCCTCCAAAAAAAAAAGTTTTACTGTAGGTGCATTGCCGTTCTCTAGTTGCAATGATGTCAGCTTTTAAGTAACACTCTGACCTATATATATATTACTTTACATATATATATATAATATTAATATATATATATATATTAATATAATATATTAATATTATATATTAATATAATTATTAAATATATTCAATTAGAATAACACTACATACTCTACATTTATAATATTATAAATATTATAATATTATATATATATAATATAATATTAATTAATGTTATTTAATATTATATTAATAATAATATATAAATTATTAATATAAATTTGTACATATAGATTTATATGGTTCGAATTTAATAATAATATAAAAATCATATAATAATAATAATTGCAAAATAATAAATCTTAAATTTTAATATATTTGAAAATTATTTATTTATATTGTATGAAAGGTATATATGAATACATTGTTTTTGCTTATGGAAATAATATAATAATATTGAGTATATATATATATATATATTATATTTAATGCTAAATATATATTACTATATTATAATTTGTCTCTCTCTCTTTCTCTATAGTTTTAAAATATTACCATTTTAATTATTTAAATTAGTAATTTATTTAATTAAGGACTACACAAAACTCTTACCGAGAATAAGAGGTCTCTGGTCCGGAGCCGGAAGAGTTTGTGAAAGCTGGATCTCCGGCTTGTCGACCGGATGTCACGGAGCCTGGATCTTCAGTGATCACTACTCAAAATATAATTATCTGGCTTAAAGGTCATGTCGTGTTTTTTTTAAGATCTTTTTTCCTTAAATTCTAACTTTTCACTCTATCCTGTCTACTAATCTTTGTCAAACTTTTTATGAATTTAGAAATAATATGAAATTTATTGCTTAACTCCGAAGTTGGGAAGAATTCTCATGTTTGTCTGGATAATTTGATTTTGGAAGCTCGTTAAGTTAGTAGAAGAAAGTTACAATTGGCTATATTAATAGGTAACAAACAAAACAACTTCACTTGGTGGGTAATGTATGGTTAGCCTTTGTGTCAGATGGACTCGGATAGTTGTCTTACAAGTTATGTTTGATGAGTTTATTAGAAAATGTCTCTATGTACGCGAAGAAGTTCTGTAAGTAAGCAATCGAAAAATTGAATTGAAAAATTGCTATAAATCAAATACTACGAGAAAACTACCAAAATCAGTTAGCACGCTTTTTTTCTGTTATATATATATATTATATATATATATATCTATATATATATATATATATATATAATATAATATATATATATATTATATATATATATATGATATATATATATTATATTATATATATA
>JABUQX010116173.1:27500-45000 GCA_015478945.1 Trachelipus rathkii | reverse complement strand
ATATATATATATAATTTTATAATGTGTTTTACACTATTAGACCAGCTGTCGTTTGTGCGCGCTCACAATTATAATATCCTCAATGCACATTATTATTATTATTATTATTATTATTATTATTAATTATATATTTATTAAATTGATATATTATTAATTATTATTAATATAATTATTATATAAATTAATATAATGTATTAGTTAAGTAGGAGGAAAATAGAGTTTTTAAGTATACTTGAAGTAATATATTCTATTAGAAGAGAAAGATTTTGCCCAAGAAAAAATAGTAAGGTACATTGGTTCTTGTAAAAAAAAAACCAAAATGTATATATTAATTATTATAATATTGTATATTATTATAATATAATATATTATATTATTATTAATTATTTAATTAATTTATGTTGATTATATATTTTCAATATTATTACAAATATAAATAATGTAATAAAGTATTGATTAATTATTATTATTATTAGTCTACCTGGAGTCCACTTTTTTTTCTTTGCACATTTCTTTATTAGCTTCTTTAATAAAAAAAAATATTAGTGATATTAGACTTAATTATAATTAATAATAATAATAATTAATAATAATAAATAATAATAAATTAATAAATAAAATAATAATAATAATAATAATAAGTAATGGGCTCCTTAGATGTACGTATAAAGTGGAATTGTTTTTGGTATGTGAGAATATTTTTCTTATTACTAACATATATATATACTAGCATCAGGTTAATTATTATAATAAAAATATATAATAAAAGGAATATTGTATATGGAAAAATATATAATAAGATCATAAAATAAATATATATAGCTATATACAAATATATTATATATATATATAATTATCTCATCTATATATTAATATATATTATACTTATTATATAATTTTAATAAACTAGTATAATATATATATACAACATAAATGGTATAATTATTTAAATTAAATATAATGTTTATTTTTAACATTCATTTAGGTACAATAAGATTTAACCTATACAAAATCTAGATACAAGTATAATAAGAAAGAGCCAAATCACATTCCACAAGATTTAAAATAATGAATAATGTCTAAAAGATGCACTAGGAAAAGGGTATATTGCTACTATATAATCAAGATATATATACATATAACTCAGCTATGCCTATATATTACTATAGGTATAAATATTAATATGAATATATTTTAAATTTAATGATCAAAACATTATATATATAATACCTTATCTAAATAAATCTAGATAAAATACTAAGTAAACTAACTTCCCTAGTATAGTATATACTCAATAATATCATCATACTACGCTCATCAACCTGATAAAAGCACCAACCTACATAAGCTCACAAAGTACTATAATATAATCATAGATATAGCTAGTATATTAAACTATATAAAAATATGATACTAGGCTACTAATAAGACTATACATATATAGTTTGATATACTGGTGATATAATATACACTATATTTGCATACAGAATACATTAATTCTTCATATGTATATAATTATTATAGCATTTCTATATATATATATATACCTATAAAGCATTTATCTATATACCTTATTATATGTGTAATATATTAATATTTTTTTGTAGTATGATAACATCGGAACATGAACTAATATATTTACTAAATAGTTTTTTATGATATCCATTATATATGACGAATGGACTCTAATAATAGATTCTTGACTGAATAATAAACTTTATAAACTATTAGTTAATTATATATATATAATATATATATCATAATATTATATGTATATATATATATATATTAGTGTGCGGTCCTACTTTGCACAATGCGGCTATAAGGACTATACGCCTCTACGTAATTATCAAGAACGTTATTAATCCTCCCCAAGCTATAACTTTACATAAGGTGACAAATATTAATAAAAAGTGGGAATTATATAAAATCTCGGAAATAATAAAATAAGTAATAATAGTATAAATATTCAACTTGTTTACACTATCAATATAATTATATTATAAATAAATCATTATAAATTATAAAACTTCAATGAACGTTTTTATAATAAAAAATAAGTAGTATATACGAACTAATAAAATACTAATATAAATTAAAAAACTAAAATATAAATTAAATAAAAATAGATATTAAAAAAAAATTAAAAATTACAATAACTGTATTATACTATTACTATAGTAATAAAAACAAATAAAAATGGCCATCATATAATAATAAACTAATATAAGAGGAAATACATAGAATTTACAGTGGTATTAGAATCAGTATTATTATTATTATTACATTATTCATTACTGTATTATTATTATTATTATGTATTCATATTATTATTGATTTATTAATTATTATTATTATTATAAAGTTATTATAGTACGATACGACATTGAATAATAATACAGCATATCATTTCGTATTAGGATATAATTATATAGTTTAAATGTCGCTGATTTTACGTATAAATACTACAATAATATAATTTTGTAACTATCGTTACGTTTTCAGTGGGATGCCCCATGGGTTATTATCGGTTAATAGCTTAGTACTTATGAGTATTATTTGGACAAATTAAACTATGATGACGAAGTACAGTAATCAGGTACATAGTTAATATTTTTTTTGTTTGTTAATAAATAACATTATAGGCATAACAAATACCATTTGGAACAAACTCATTGGAAGCACTTGCTATAGCATATAGTACTATAGTAGTATAATACATATATAATATATGAACATTGGGATATATACACATACATTTATATACCTTATATATAGTATATAACATATGTATAATATATATAGTATATTATTAAATATATATAAATAACAACGAAAAAATTAATATAATATAATATACTATAATTAATATAGTATATTTACTGTAAATGGCCTCTTGTCAAAAATATCTCTAATTATTATATATATATATAGAAGATATAGATATATATATAATATATAAGTATAAGTAAGTTATATAATAGCTCTGATAAGCCAGTATATACAGATACTACTTATCCATATATTTATATATATTATAGTATCAATATACGGTATATTTATATAATTATCTGAGGATAATTATATTCAATTACAAATCATGGTCGACAAATGCTGTAATGTAAGGAGTAGAAGTTGTTTTAAAATTTGTAAATTAAATAAGGAACAATATATTGTTTTTAATATATATGATAATTACTTCAATAAGAAATACGTATAGTATAATGGAATATAAAAATTAATATATATATAGAAAGAATCTATATATACAATTACACAAATATTAGAGGTATTCTAATCGGCATACGAATTATATATGAGTCCACATAATATATAAGATGATATATGAATTATAAGGAAGCTCAAAGTTAATTATTGTATATTATTATTCATTTTATATATTATTATTATTATTATTATTATACTAGATTGTAGTTAGTTGAGACATTGATATATAAATTATAATTACAGTATAGATATTCTTTACAAGAAAAACATTTTTGAAAATGAAATTTCCAAAATGACGAAGCATACAAACGAACAGACAGGTAAAGGTTCTTCACATCCACATCCGCATCCGCATCCGCAGTTGTCTTTCCATTCATTCATTTTCCCATAATATTGGGAATTTTCATTTGACACATTTTTATTTTAGACCTTTGGAAGAAAAGGGTAAGGGATCTACACGATACGTACTATACTGATGGAAAGAAATCAGGAAAAATATCCATGATTACATGCCGTCATGCCACATAACACACGGAGCCTGAGTGTGCAAGACAATTGAAGCGGGAGAAAATTGGAGAATTAAGTGTTGTTCTTAAGACTTCATCAGTAGAGTACATAAAGAAATAAGCAAAGCTGTTGAATCTTCGATAATTAATAGAACTAGATTGAAAATGCAAGATTAAGTGAAAAGAAATATTAGACGAGTTCATCTCCAATGGGCGGGGTACGATCAGAAAGGTTCTTCTCAATTTACGGGGTACCATGAGAGAGTTCAGAAGAACGGTGTCTGTTGTAACGATGAGAGCATAAGGAGATAGACACATTGAAAAAAGTCAGTGATAAGAAGACTCCACCTTCTCAAGATGATCTGTACGAGTGGGATCACCCTAGTCTGTACAAATAACTACAATGTCTTCATACATAGCAAACAAATGATGTAGAGTGAGGAACTTCTAAAGTTTCTTCAGAGTGCATACCCTCTTAGAAGCTTGTGGAGTGACAAAAACCATTACGTCCGAAGACCATCATTTAATATCACTTTGATACGAAGAGTCTCAAAAAATGAGAGACATCAAACAGAATATGAAGCAGACAAATTTAAGGAAGATCATTGACGTGAATATAAATAAAGCGTCTGTAAGATTATTCTAATCCATAATGAAATTACTATTTCCGTGAAGTAATATGGCGCCCTTGACCGATTTCATGTTCTGGAAAAATAGATGAAAGAAAATAATTTCTTCATACACTCTTTTGAACGATAATTTATGATTAGTACTGTCATCTTTCACTGCACGTCTGGGTTAGAATAGCCTAGAAGATAATGAGATATGCAGAAGACTTTCGAGAAAACGGATTCTCTGCCATCAAGAAGCCTCTGAATATCATCCGCTTGCCGTTTATAAGACCACCTATTTATTTATTTAGGTATTATCTTATTTGTGGTCCGTTTGGGCCCACATTCATATGATATTAAAGTAAAATACACACGAAGGGAAGTCATCTATGAACATTCAAAGATCTGTATGATAAAGTAATAAGAAATACCTCATCCTTCTATGAAGAACGATTATTTTGTCCACGGTTTCACAGGGTGTGATAGGTCGGTCATATATTAAAAACAAGTATTGGGGTAATTATAATGGTTTACACCATCTCTAATTCCTTTTAAAGTTCTGTTAATATTAGGATGAATTCGAGATGCTAAGCAAGATATCGCCTCTCTCTCCGTACTCAGATTCTACATCCTACTCTCTACTCGATTTATAGTTATTAAGACTTAAATATGACTTTAAGACCTAGTCTACTTAGACTATGATCATATAGACTTTACTCGATTACGAAGATTCTCTGCTCTCTCTATACGTCATACCTCTCGATAGATCTGATTTACGGAAGATAGATATGAATAGATAGATAGAATATCGATAGATGATACATAGCGTCTATCAGTCATAATCTAGATCATACATGACTATGCATCTAGACTTATTCTGATAGATAGAATAGGATAGATAGATACCGGCCGATAGATAGGATATAAAGGGGAATAGATCGATAGATAGATAGCATAGGATAGATAGATAGATAGATAATTAGATTAGAATCGCACTAGATAGATAGATAGAATAGATAGATAGATATGATTAGATACGATTAAGATAAAGGAGATAAAGCAGAAAGTGAAAGAAAAAGAAGGATGAAGGAGCGAGGAGGAGAAGGAGATAATATGAAATAAGAAAGAGAGAGAGAGACGACTTGGATCTCACTGACGAGACCTGTAGCACGTGCCTTTTTTTATTTCCTGCCTCATTTCTGCGTTTCACTTTCTCATTGATCATTTCGCATTCGTCCTGAAACTTACATATCAAGTCAAGTTCGATCAAATCAATAATGACTATCTTTCCTATCTAACTAACTCTCTCGTCTTACGATCAATACTCATTAGTCCAGTACTACTATAGATCCATATTCATATCTACCGAATCACCGCTACTCTTCTGCACTGATACTGATCTTATCTATTGCCATTCTCATATCAGACTGAACTCATCATACGATATTGTTATTCTATTCTCTCTTAATTTTATATACTTCTATATACATCGATATGCTCAAATCTAAAATCTCTATTCGGTATTACTGTATGCAATTCTTCTTATATACAATCTATCTCATCTTTAATTCATCTGAATCTATCTATCATCTATCATCTCATCCTATATTCCGTAATTCCGTTCTTTCTGAAGCTTTCGAATCTATCTATCTATCTATCTATCCATAGTGCGATGAATAAATCAAATCATATACTAAAAAGCTAAATCTAACTACACAAAGTAAAAGGGAGTCATAAAATAGTCTTATCATATATTAATCTAAATATCTAATCATAATTATGATAGACGATTGATTCTCTACGAGCAATACGGACGGACTACGATAGAAGTGCCCAGGGCGAGAGAGAAAGAAAGAAGTCACTTGATAGACAAAGAACAGATCAAGACGATCCGTAGAGACTTACAAATAGAGAGAGATGAGGATCGTGCATGAGAACTACGGCATGAGACGCAGACGACACCACAGACAGACCGTCCATGTTCGACTCGAGCAGACTCCAAGCGCCACGGATATTGCTTGTTCTGCCTGCACTAAACATCCGATTAACTTATTTCAACATAACTATTAAACAGATTTTTAAAGATAAGGTTGTAATTCTCTCATTGTAACCTGTCCAATCCTCTCTCTGTCATAATTGGAAATCTGGCACACTAACATATTTCTTTGGGCCTCAGGACTTTAAGCTTCTCTCCTCCTCTCTCCCTTCTCCCTTAACCTCCGGAGAAAAAAATTAATAATTTTCTTGGAAAAAAGATCGGTACAGAAGGGTCCAGTGAGAGAAGGCTCAAAAAGAGAACTTAAATTAAATGGGAAATGGAAGCTTTAAATGAGCCATTAACAAAGAAGAAGTCTGGAGAAAACTAAGGTAGCCGTTTAGAATTTTCTTTTAGCTAGAGGCTCGCGAAAAAAGAAAAAACTGAGTCGGCCCCAAACCGACAAACTTTTCGTGCTCCCTCTAAATACCGGTGTGAATAGTCTCTTTCTTTCGTGGTCTAACCCCTCCCCTTGCTATTATATCCTCTCCCAATCCATGACTAAACGTGGCTAGTGCGGGATGTATGGTGGTCTCAGCGCTACGCCGGAGCGGGTCGGTCGTGTGGAGTTTAATCATTAGAAGGAATGGATTAATAATACAAAACTAAAATAAAGAATATTGGCATCATCAGAGCAATCTTGGGCAAAGATAATCCCTTGGTAAAACGGGGGGTCTTTGCTGACTCCTGTCCATTTCTCTGCCCGCGTTCCCTCCAATCCCTACCCTCCACCAACGCAAATGAATTACATCAAAATACGCAAAGTGTTGAGAGTAAAATAAGTTAAATTCCAAGGAAAGATCCCATAAAGCCTCAAGAATAGGAGCTCACTTCAGATAGTCATCTAAATATCTTAATCAGTTTCTCCTCCAGGTAAATCTCTTACAGTCCCAAAAGTCCTTCAGGTTTTCGCTCCTTTATTTTCTCACGCAATCCTTCTCGTCCTCGTTCTAACGGTTGCTCCACTGACTACTCTCTCTCTCTCTCTCTCTCTCTTTCTCTCTTTCTTACTCTCTCAATCTCTCACCCTACTCTATACTCCCGTCTCCTATTCCTCCTCCTCCCTGCTCTCTCCTCCAACCCTCAGGATTAAGTGTAAGAACTAAGAGTATGTGTCATCGTTTTTAAAATGTTCAATGAAGGATTGCAAAAAAAGTTGGTGATAGATAGCGATAAATATGCTTTTAGAATTTCGTTATTTACAGAAAAAGAGGTTAGCAGTAGGAAATAACGACTTCCATCTGGTAAAATAATAAAAATATAAAATAATAATATATAAAAAATATAATAAAGTAATTTGAATAAAATAGTAAATATAATAAAATATATTAAATATATATATATAATAATATATAATATATAATAATTTATATATATATGCGTTATATATATATTATATATATAGCCTATTTGAAAACTAACATTTGTAAACTTTTATTACTATGTGCGCGCTTGTGTTATATAATATAATATATTAATAGGTCAAAATTACTAATACGTTTATAGTAGGATTTATGCGGGTAATATGGAGTTATTGATAAGTATGTATGATAGTATAGTAGAGTAAAATATAATATTATATATAATAATTATAATATATATAAATTTATATTATTATATATAATATATTGTATATTACAAAATCATATATAAAATATAAAATAATATATATATATAATATATATATATAATAATAGATAATATATAAATCACACCCACATTCTTACCCCATAACTGGTATTAAAGTTGCGTCGCATGCACCGGCAAACAGAAAAGTAGTTAAGAGAGAATAGACGCAAGTCGAAAAAGGAATAACGATCTAAGCCCAAAACAAGGACCTATATAAATAAGATAAGTAATGAGTATTTATATATTATAAATAATATATAATTGATGATAAATATTATTATAAAAATAGCAGAAAAATATTTATTATTAATATTATATAACATATAATAATATATATAATATTAATTTTCTACCAAAAGTTTGAAAATAATGACACCAATCCTCCCATGGGTATGATTTCATTTATTATTTAACATTTTATTATCTTTAATTATAATCGTTCTTCTATCATTTTTTGAAGTCATACCAATATAGATGATTCCAATCAAACCCCAAATCACGAAAGATTCGAAGATCCGTTGGTAATAAGTAAAATAAAAAGTAGCTTCGCTTATTATATACTATATTAATTATATATTAATAATATATAGTATAAAGATATATATATAATAATATAATTTATAATATATATAAATAATATAATATATTAGGATAAATATAATATTAAAATAAATGTTATAGTATATATAAATATATTATTATTCCACTCAAGTAGTATCAATCTTGTTAATTGATATATATATATATATATTATCTAATAATAATATATGATTTATTATATATATTATAATATTAGTATATATATATATATAGCACTATAGTATAATAATTATAAGTAGTGCCTCGCCCCCAGCCGGCTAAAAATATTCTGTCTATCGTGATAATAATTTTCCCGATGTCGGCCAAAACTTATAGACCTCAAATGTGTTAAAGAAACCAATAAATAGAGTTTTTTTGGCATTAGTGTCTCTTAAGAAGGTGATACCTAGGCAAGCATATCCCCCACGAACCCTAGCAACTACGATATTTTTCAAAAATGGGTGCTATATAATATTAATGTAGACTTCTTTTATCGTTTCTTTTACATTTCCCCTAATTACTTGAATAAAAATATTATATCTTTCAATTCTTTTCATACACCATATATATATGGTTCTGTTGCTATAGTAACATATAATCCTTTCTTAGATCCAGGTTCGGTGCTCTTTCATTTTATCACGCCATTTATTCTGGATAAGTGTTCTGCCAGGCCATTGTACTTAAGTTTTATTTATTTTACTTTTATCAATGTATATATGAGAAACTTTTTATACAAACCCAGTGAACGGCAAATCTATGTACTTTCTGATGATTCTGTGCAGATAAAAATTATATGAATTGCACCAGACTATCATTATTGAAAACGTCAAATCCATTTTAGCCACCCCTTATTTAGATTCATATATAAACTAAATGGAAGTATAAAAAATCAAATGAGGCTTGCACTCATCACCACTTGTGCAAAACCTCAACAAGTAATATTTTGCGGTATAGCCCAATGCGATAGCAGATACCCTGCCCACCTCTTCCTCCAGAAATTAATTGTTTATACTCGGCTTCATCTCTAATCCCTGTAATTTAAAGTCAATGTTCCTAGGCCGTATTGGCACGCACCACTCATATATGGCAACTACTATTAAAAATCCTATAAATACGTCAATTTTTCATGCGTTCGCGCTTTGACCTCTTACTTCATCTTCATCCGCCTCAATCTGTGTATCTTTCGTCATAGTCCCTTTCATCTTCCACCCGCCCCCAATCCGATCGAAGCTGAATTAGGGTCACTGCGCTGCGCACTACATGTCCATGGTCGCCATCCACTCATACTCTCACTACCATCCTTAGATCTACCCACCCATCCAAAACAAGGCCCTCCGGGCGTCTCCCACCAGGAGCCTCCCCGCATCTCCCTGAGTGACACAAGGAGCTAAGCCCGAAGTTGAACCATGTTCCGTTGTCTGCAAAAGAATGCATCATGTGTTTAAAGTTACTTCGCTTTTCAAGACCCCAATATCTGCCAATCCACCACCACGCAATGATACGAAGAGATTTCCTTCAGAATCCGTCTTACCGGCATTTCACAAACAACAAAGTTAAGCTCTGATATTTAGAGGACATATGTTCGAGCGAAATGCTTTATTTATTTCTAGCCTTTAGTCAAACATCCTTCGCAAATTTTGCTGCTGCTCTTTTACGATGAAGGGGTATGCCGATCTGACTATTCTTGCTCCCACTATCTGCCTGGTGCTGAGCTTTCTTTCCAATCCAGCCTGTTTAAAGCAACATTCTTGTCTCGCCACAGTTATGTAGGAAAAACTATTTCCGAAGTGCTTAAAACTGGCAAGGCTCAGGACACCGGGATAATTTACCAACCGCTCCCATAATACCGATCATCCCTAAAACGCAAACACTTCTCCCCATAACCCCCTCCACCTCCCGGTAAGCGATACCATTCAGTTATTTAACTGACCAGAAATAAATAAACAAAAAATAAAATATGAAAGAGAATAGTATATCTCTATGCTATTTTACGCACTCAAAAAAATAGTATGACTACTGATACAACACAAATTTCACCGAATGTAATCACAACTCTAGAAAAAGGAAAAAAAAAAAAAAAATAATAATCACTTACACCTTCGTTTGATCCCCTATCTCGTAGGGTACTGGGAAAACGAACTGGCTGAAGCAAGTCGAGTCAATCAGACTTCCGTAGCTGCTCTAACCTACCATCTATTCGAACAAAGTCACTACCCAAGTCCAACTCGACTTAAAAAAAATAGGTAGTTGTTTTCCTGATGCCGCTCTGCCAAAACGAAATATTACTAAATTAATTGACAAATCTTATTCAAATACTCCAACACAAAGATAATAGCAACTCCTAGGACAGGATTGGTCGGATCCTTTCGCACGTTTTCACATTTGACCACCAAGATGACCTGAACAAAATTATTGATCACGCACACTCACACCTTGTCTACAGAATCCTCTCTCCATCAGCTGAAAATTCCTTCCTCAACCACAATCTGTTCACTCACAAATCTCACTTTATTGTCCCTCAACTTGGACCAATTCAGCCGTATGTTCCGCCATTTTCCTACCCACATGTTTGGCAACAAGTAACAAATTAAGACAGGCTGTCTCTTACTCGCCCATATGAAACAAGTAATTAGCCGAATCATTCCGTAACTCCAATATTTAAGCTCCAAAATATATATTAACTTTCCCTACCCAGCGGACAACTGGAAATTTATTATTTTAAAAAAAATATATATAATAATTGAACATATATAATATGATTTCGTATATAACGAAAGTTTGTTTTTCTAGGATATAACAATGGTCATCTTAAAATAGATTTTGTTAAGTAACTCGCCAAAGTTTCTCCCCAATCAACCTTTTGATGCTCTTATTTACTTGGTTGAAAGCGATTCCTTCCGGACCAATTTCAGTCGAAATATTTTCTTATTTAAACAAGTTTTATTAATACGAAGAGGATTCCATCGTTACTCTTCGTTCTATATATTATATATCAACGAACGGTATAATTATTTATATAATCAGTATGTAATATTATATAGATATATAATAATATAATGTATTATTAACAATCTTTAATATATATATACGCATAAAGATAAAGAAGATAATAAATCCTCTATATATACTATAAAAAGTTTCTTTGTCGAAACTAATTCTCTTAGTTAAAAGTTAAAGACTGAGTAAATTCCCTGATGTAGAAAACAAAGAGCCCCCAAAATTGGGAGTGTTATTTTTCATTGACAAGCTTTGAATCAACCACAGAATAAAATAATATAAAAACTAAAATATGTATACACTTAAATAAATAAGTCCCCAAAAATTATTTAATTAAAACTGGACAATCTCTATCCCGTAAAACGGGGTATCCGCATTTAGTTTCCACCGAAGTTATGAGTATTTTATTTCTGACACTTAATATATCATAGTAAAATTTAGTTATAAAATCATCAAATTATTTCCAAGTTAATTGTTTTAAATTCCCTAATCAAGAATATATGGCTCCAAAGGGTAAAAAATTACACAAAACCAACATTTTTAGCCAGGTTTTCCGTTTGATAATGATAATTTTAGAACTAATTGAGATAATTGATAATTGTCAGCTAATTGTGAAACCATAATGAGAGAGTTGAGAGCTAGAGAGAAAACAGAATCTCTTTAACAATCGAAAATATAGATATCAAGAGATAAAGTATTGGTGGAGTAATAGTATTTATTATTAAATAAGGTAAAATATACATAATTTTTAAGCAAATATAATAATATTATAAAATAAAGATTAAGTAAATAGATTAGGATTGGGATCGGGTCTCAGAAAATAAATAAGCGATGAAATTAAGGGGAACAAGGTCATTGGATACATCCCCCTTGGGAAACGGAATACCTTCGCGATACGTTCTCCAAATGTCAGTGAAATAAAACAAGAAAAATATTATGTAAAAGACTGCATCGCTTTAGTTATTTAGGAGATCCACGAGAAAGGGGGCCCGAACCCCGATAATATCAAAAAAAATTAGGAAAGGAAAAGTCCTTAAAGCCGGCCGGTTTAGAAGGTCTTAGTGTTCATCATCTACTTTAATTTAGAATATCAACCCCCTAAACAAGAATCCTTATAAGTAGGGTTTTACCTTTATATTAGTCTCATTCTCATGTATCCTCTAGTATTAGATAGTGTAAACACATTTCTATCAAAATTATAAATACTTATTAACTGAAAAAATGAAAATTTATATATAATTAATACTTACTTTATGAAATAAATAATAATTTAAAAATATAAATATAATAAATATATATAGTATAGTTATATATATAATATAAACAGAAGAAAATGAGAATCAAATCCCTTGTAGGTCATCTTCCACATCTGAGTCCTAGATCTAAATCTTTTTTCTTCGAAACTATATAATAAATAAAGGATATAATATATAATAATTATAATTAGAATACTAGGTATAAGAAGTTGTCAATATATAAAGAAAAAAAAATTCAAAGATTTTACTTATAGTTACTTTATTTTGAGAAACAAAAAAGTTACTTAGTAATACCCAATAAGCTTGCCTTAATGAAACACCATACTAACAGTTTGGTTTGCCGTCGGAAAGGTCAAACACTTAAGTTTTGGTTTGTTGGTTAAGAACAAAAGGTGTTTAGAAGAATAGAAAATCCGCTCAACATTGTTTGTTAAAATTATAATTTACCTAAAGAGAAAAATTGTTGCACCAGAAATTTAATTAGAGAAGACCTCATAGTTACTTGCGCGACAATAAACTAAAATATAACCTTTTTCGCCCCTTTTAATGCTATAAAGTACGTTACCCTATATAACTATAATATAAAAATAATTACTAAAACCAAAGAGATGCTAACCAAAACTAAAAGAATTTATATATGATATAATGAGAAACGAATCAGTTTAGTATAATATATAATAAATATATGAATAAGAGATATAAGGTTATATAATATAGAATAGAATTATATATACTATATAATTATTAATTACAATATGTACTCACCTCTTATATTAATATATAAATAATATATATATATATAATATATATTATTATATACTTATTATATTATATAGATACTATTATATATATATATATATATACGGTTATATATATATAGCGTAAATAATATATATCTTGAAGAAAATATATTATATCCTTTTTTCTTAATTACGCTTTATAGATATATATATATAATATATTATATATATATAATATAATTAATATATATACATATATATATAATATAAATATATAATATATATTATAAATTATATATATAAATTGCAGCGAGAAATTAATCCGAAGCAATTTCTCCTTAACATTCTCCTTTTTTTTAAAGAATTATTATAGATAGATTAATAAATTATCCGCTTCCACAATAGTATGTATATCACAAAAAGAGGCTAGGGATCTCTCCTTCTCTTCTCTCTCTCTCTCTCTCTCCGTGCTCTTCCTCTCTTCTCTTCTTCTCCGTCTCTCTTCTTCACACAAGCGTCCGCTCTCTTCTCTCTCTCTCTCTCTCTCTCTCTCTCCTCTCCTCTCTCTCTCATCTCTCCCTCTCTCTCTTTCCAGACATTCGAAGATTAGATTCCAGATTTCTTCCACGGGTCTAACGAGTTTTGATACATGCGAAAGATTTATTGTTATATGTTATGCTTTAGTTTTAGTTTTTGTTAACAACTGAGTGAGGGAGGGGGGAGAGGAGGATAGAGGACGGCAAGAATTCTTGGAGATAAGAGAAGATAAGAGAGAGAGAGAGAAGGAGAGAAGAGAGAGAGAAGAGGAGAGACATAGGAGCATCGGAGGAGAGAGAGACGAGAATTACAAACGCATTAAAACGTAAATAAAATGGTATAAATTAAACATATTAAATAAATAATGAACATACTAAAACAACAAGACTAAGAAGCACCGATAAAATTTTGAATAAATATAAATGTTCACAGTTTCATTCTAGCATTCTTTAAGAAGGATAAAATAAAGAATAAATAAAATACTACTGCTATTTTAAGAATTAGAGATTTTTCTAAACGAAATTTGAGGTCATAAATTTTGATTATTTAAAAATTTTCTTTTATTGTATTTTCTTGTCTGAAACTTAAATGATTTAAAAATTCAATCAGATTATTATCCTGATTATGCTCATAATCTATTGCAAAGAAAGACGCCTACACAAACAGATACACACACACACACACACACACACAAACACACCTACACACACACTACACACACACCACACAACAACACATTCATCTGTACAATTATATCTACACACCACAAATTCACAAACACATGACATACTCTACTTAGACTACACCTACACACATGTAATATACATTCTTAAAATCATTACACACATACTATACATACCACACAGCAGCGGTCCTGTAGAGCAGACGGTTGTTTCAGATATTGTGGTGCCGGCCTGTATTTCAAAAACGTGTATCTTTTAATCCCAAACTTTTGAGCCCATAAATTTTAACTAACCATTAAGAAAAAAACAGTTGTTAGAGACTTGTTTTAGTACCAATATATAATATTATATATATATAATATATTATAATATATATTAGTATATATATATATATAAATAATTATTATATATATAATATAGATAATATATATTATATATATATATATATAATTATATATGAATATATATAATATATAATAATAATAATAATAATAATAATAAATAATAATAATACATAATAATAATAATAATTTATAATATTAATATTTAATTAATATATAAATCAAAATAAATCTACATAATAATAAATAATAATTAAAAACTTATATAATAATAAGTAATAATAATAAAATAATAAATCATAATAATAATAATAACATAATAATAATAAAATAATACCTTACGTGAGGAGTAGATTCCCTCCGTTGTTGATGAGACTATATAAAATATGATGATTAATTACATCTTTAAAGTTGGATATCTAGTGAATAATTTATAAACTGATTTTCGTATATCATCACTTTGCTAAATGATATTTTGAACATAGTGAGTACAGATTTTTAGTTTTCATTGACTAATTGCATTTTTGATGTAAATTTTAGATAATTAACTCATTCATGTTCATTACAATGTTAGATTGAAATTAATGTGAATCCACGGTGTGGAAGAAGAGTCCTTTGCATCATTAATTATGTCTGCGGTATTATAGTTTTCAAAACCTCATAAGATATCGCATACGTACAGGGTAGGGGCATGCGTGGCGTAATCACAATAATGTACCAATAATTGACCAAGCACGAATAGGATGCACGTTATTTACGAGGTACGACGTATGCTTGCACATTCTTCGCCTGAACGAAATTATGAAGATTAATTGTGTCTCTACTCGTCGATTCGCCCGGATTTTGAAACTCATAGAAGCACCTGGATTGAGATTTTGTTAAGAGAGGTAAGTGTAGGATCCTATGTAGAAATGACCGTTTTGGGACATAGCACTAACCTATAAAGAGTACTAGCCCATTTGCTTAAGATTATAATGAGAGGGCTAGTACACGGTATCTCATGTAGGAAGTGTTAAAAAAATTCACGAGGGCACTAGTTGTGGGCGGTGCCACAACAGATCCCACAAACTGTATAATGTCAAATTGGTTTTTCCACTGATTGTTATTATATAATTAAGTACCTTCAAAGGGCGTAGTGATTACTTAAACTTCAGGATTATAAATGAATTTCAAAGCGTCTGAAAAAAAATCTAATTCACTAGAGACATATTTAAACCCCTATGACTCCTGTTAAATCTAACATATTAAGCAAGAATCAAACCGGACAATAAGAGGAATAACATAAATTCATTCCCAAAGCCTATAAATTGTTTCCCTATACAACCATTCCAATAACCCCAAAATTAAATGTAAAATGAAAAACATATATATATATACTTTACAACAATATATTAATAGCAATAACCACAATATTTACTGTGTAAGATTGCGATTAGTATATATTGATATATAGTAGGTATACACTTAACAGATGATATGACTATTGTAGAATACATGTCTACGTTTGAATTCTATCATCTCGAATATAAGTCTAATATTCTCCCAAAGATGTCTTGATTAATTACCTCCCAAGATCATACATTATTTTATGCATTTGATTTTTCTTCCATGCCATTGGTATAGAATTAATATACAATAATATGAATAGATATATAATTATCAGAATTATGATGAAGTGTTCACAGTGTAATTAATTCTATTTAGTATAAGGAAATAAATAGGCCGTCTTAATGGACTCATTAGGTTTATAAGCCTATAGAGAATAAGCTATGAAGATCATTTTTTTTTCTCAACTTCTTTCTAAGAATCTTTTTAAATAAGTAATAAGCTTCTTATATTTTTTTTCCCCTCAACTCTTACTCGAGGAACAAAAATAAATGGAACATTTATCTTTCCTTTTATGGAAGAAAGTCTATTGAAATAAATTGCAGGATTAACTTGCCCTAATGGAACTTAAATATACAAGATATATTTTACTGAAAGAGTGTATTATGTTGCAAAGTATTTTGAGGAAAAATATCATACAGACTCTCTGAGAATGTAGAATTATTGCTGATCTTAGTTACTTTTTTCTTCTTTTCTCATTTTTCTACCTTTATCATTTGTCTCTGACGTATTAAATGAATAAATTTGAGAAAGAAATAAGTGTAAAATGGCTTTTCCTGTGTTGTGTAGGATAAAAGGACATTATTTTAAAGAAATTTAAAGCTTTTGAGCTTATATAGTGTTTAAAAATAACTGCTATGTAAATGGCTTTAATCTTCCGAGAGTTAGTTGTTCAAATAGCCTATATGTATTTATTTTTCAAGTGGTGAAGTAGGCACTACTTATACTTAAATTTGGAAAAGGGATAGATCA
>JABUQX010116173.1:0-22500 GCA_015478945.1 Trachelipus rathkii | reverse complement strand
TTATAAATAATATATTATAATAATAAATTATATAAGTTATTATATTTATTAATAATCATATTTTTTAAAAGTAATAAAAATTATATATATAAATTATAATTAATATATGAAAATGTGATTTCATTTATATTATATATATATATATATTACTATATATACTATATAATATATAGATATATTTATAAATTATATATATATATATATATATTATAATATATATATATATTTGAAAAAATGAGGATACTCAACTACCATTTTTATTTAAATTATACAATATTAAATAATAAATAATTTTTTGCCATCTTTATCATGGGAGTTTATATGGGAAGAATATTTTGTAATTTTGAATTTCTTCATATTCTATATATATTATACTATATATTATATATATAATATTTATATATATTATATATATAATAACTAGACATATATATAATTATTAATATATCATAAGATATTAATATATTATTTATAATATTAGTTATATATATATTGTATATATTACTATATAATATATATAATAGTTATATAATATATATATAATATATATATATAATATAGTATATGTTTATACATATATATATTTATTATATATAGTATATATATATATATATATAAATATTATATAAGTTTTTATATTAATATAAGTTATTATATAAATAATTATTTATATTAGTGATGGGATCGATTCTAAATTTCTAGCTATCCGCATTTACCTCGATACCGACGATACCAGTCCAAAGTGCCGATTCCCGATTTCCCTATCGATTCTCGCTTCGATTCCAATTTCATATTATTATTAATATATAATATAAAAGTATATTATAATATTAAAAGAGTAAGTTCATTAATAAGTGCGGGTTTGGTAATCGTTAAATCTATTAATATATAGTTGATCTATATAGTATTATAATTATATGAGTAATATATATATATAAGTTATATATATATATATATATATATTATATATATATATGCCTAATTTGGCTAAATTCATCAAAATTTATATTTAAAACCTTATTAAATTAATGTTATAGAATTCTCTTATATTTTATTCTTGCCTAGATAAATAATTAGTTAATTACCTATTTATTTATTTAACCATTGAAAAATAATAAGCAATATTTAAAAATCTTACAAAAAAGAACAATTTTTCATTACTTGTTTTAAAAGTAATTAGGATGATTAAAGAGGTAAACGTAATAAGTTAATTAAGCAAAAATGCATCATTATTATTTTTTAGTCAAAGCATGACTCTTAAAATTGTAGAGCAAAAACATTAACACTTTTTCCGTTTCTGAATTCGATTTTTTTTAGAGAATAAATTGATCCTCCAATTCTGAGTAGTCTTTTCCACGGAAAAGGGGTGCGAGCTTAAATATATGCTAGCGCAGATACCTAAATGCTGAAGGTACCTCTATTCGATGGTCCACCATTTTTTAGGGGCCTTTCTGAATTTTTAATGTTTTCATATTTTATATTGGCTGATTTCTACTTATATACTATCTTTCAACTTTTTTTCAAATATATGTGTCTTTTCGCCTTAGAGAAATGAGTTCTATTGCTGATTTTTCATGTCTTTTTCTCTTTACAATTCCGAAACCACATGCTTTCAAACTGGATTCCATTGAAGTTAAATTACTACTCTATTTCTTATATCACAATTTTTTCGCCCATTATTCTGTGATAAATTGAAAGAAGGTGAATCTGAAAATGACGTTTAAACCACGTGAAAAACTGCCTCTATTGCCTTATGAACCACATATATCTTCGCACATCCATTGCTTAATAATATCTTTTCCTACTTTTTTTTTCGTTTATTCATCCTCAAGAAAAGGTTTTTAAAGCGTGGGATCAAGGAAGTAGCAAAAGCACAAAATTCTTGATAAGTAAAAGTTAAATGCTAAAATCTATTTATACTGGATTATTTTTCCAATCATGATACTGTAGACCCAGGTCCCTCAAATTAGTCTTTATTTCTAGACATATTTTCATGCTGATACTGTAGACCAAAATCACTTTCATATTTGGGATTCTATTTGCGATGACCATGAATTACCTGTGGCTGAATAAATTTCGGTTAACAATCAAACAAAAATTATTAAAGTATTTTTTAGCAAATTTTTCAAGAACTTTCCCGTTGTTTCTAAGCATGCAAGTTTTGAATGATCACTGCAATAAGAAATGAGAGCCGTCTTTTGTTCAAAAAAAATTTTAAAAGCAATATAACATTGCATTATATCTGGTTTGTACATCCTGAATAAACTGTGCTGTGGTAAATTAAATCTAGTTTGATATTCTATCATCTTGTGCACTAGCTTCAGGAGCAGAGTGATTAAAATGACCTAACAGATTTTGTATTGCATATGAGATATTAAGAGATTTGTTTATTCGCGTCTCTTTTTCAAATATGCTAATCATTGAGAACTAGTTCAAAGAGAGAAAAAAGCAAGTTAATTCTGGAATCCTGCTTGTGTAACTCCTGCAGCCATATTTAGAGTGCGTTATCCCTTACTATAACATAATTTTATTGCAGGAATATTGAATTCTCCCATAACATTTGAAGACAATCACTTGATATTAATGCTGCGTGAGCAATCGTGATAAAAGGTGAAACATTAGCAAGGATAGCATTCTATATTAATAGCTCTCCATTATACAGCCTACAGCAAATATTTCACTGCTCACTTTACGAGTTTCACGGGTATATAATTATCCAAACATATTACATAACCATGACTAACGAAACATTGCCAAATGACTGTCTCAACAATGTCACTGTCTGAAAATCTTAACATTATATCTTAGGCTCTACGTAAAGATGCTTCGCTCAATCCAGTTTTCTTTAATTAAATAGAATTAAGAAGAAACTGAAATTAAAAAATCAGTATAACCAAGCTTAAATATATTCTTGAAATATCATAAAGGATAGAATAAAAAAGTTATTTTGGTTACTTGTATCCCAAAGAGAGAAAGAAATTTTTAAAATATACTTTTTCAATTAATCGTCATCGTCATCGGCAAAATTTATTATAATCGTCATCGTCATCGGCAAAATTTCATAATCGTCCCATCACTAATATATATAATATATATATATATATATATATATATATAGTATATATATATATTATATATATATATATATATATATATATATATATATATATATAATTATATATACTTATACATATATATATAATGATATTAGTTATATATATAGGATTTTTTCTGAGCACTTTGAATCGGTCCCTCGCGCCTTGCGTCGCTTCTACGCTAGCTATAATTGGAATGGATGCTTTAACTCTGATGACGTTCGCGCTTTCTGCCCGATAAGGTGGGAGCGTGTAATTGTTTGATGTTATGAGCAGGTTCCATTCTTCTCTTCGCTAAATCTTTCATCTCCCCATTAATTCCATTGGTTCATCGCTGCTGCTGTCTTCGGGTCATTCAGGGCTAGAGACAGTGGCTTATCGGATTGAAAAAAATTCTCTCGCTCTTCTCATTCACTCTTGCTAATAGATTTCATTTTCACGTAGGAAATTTCGTTGCAGATTGTATACTCTTCGTCGAGCAAAGTGGGGCTTCATCAAAAAGGAGAAAGTGTACTCTAACCTCCTCTGGTGATTCTCCCTTACTAGATTTAAATCTTTCTCGCCTCTTGCCCAAAAAAAATAATCACTATCATATTTCATAACACTAAACCTTCTTGTAAAATCTGTCCTCTTCCTCCTCTTTTCTGTTTATCTTCTATCTCGTTTGGTTTCTGTTCTGCTATTTCTCCTATAGCTTAAAAGGAAATTATTCATTACTACTTCGTCCTTCTATTAGTCATTCATTCTCCTCTAAACTCAACACCAGACTGATTCTTGGTACTCCTCCTCCTTCCTCTTCTTCTCTCAGTTGTCCTATGCCTTTGCTTGTTCTCCTCTCAGGTGCATTACATTTGATCGGGTGCATGCGCGCTTCCTTGAAATCTTACATGAACGTTAGGAAGTGCGGCGTGGACCCATTGCATCGGCTATTACTTCCTCTTAGGTTTATTTGATGGAGGCTCCTCCCTTTCGTGCTGACCCCCGCCCCTTCGTCCTCCATCCACTATATTTCCTCTATGTGTCTCAATACTAATACGTTTCCCACAGTGTATCGGGAAAGGCACGCACATATGTTCCAACGCTGTTGCCGTAATATAAATAGGAAGAGGGCCGCATCTGATCCTCCTTCTTTCTAAATCTATAGCGCCCTAAGCTCGTTCCATCATTCACTTGTATTTCTATCTTTTAGATCTTTGTAAGCCTTCTCATGAGCTCTCCTTTATTAGACCATCTGGTCGTTCTCATTTCACTTTCTTTTTCTCCCGTATTTCGCTGGATTCGGCTTTTCGGGCAGGCTTTGAGAGCTGTTTGTTCCTTACTGTTGCTGTATTATATCTTTTCTGATCTAACCTGATTCTTCACTTGTTTTACTGTCCCTTAGAATATTATCGGAGGATCTCTGGTTCGATGGTGGGGCGCTTGCCTTGATCACTATTTCCAACGGTATTATTCTTGAACTCTCAGGGTTAGACACGAGTCACTGCCTCTACAAGATTTCTCCCTCCTTGTTTGTGTGTTATTCCTCCTTCTCTATTCCCTTCCAACTCATTTTTGCCTAATATTGTATTCTTCTACAAAGTCACTTTGCAATATCGCTGCTTTTATTTATTTCTCTCATTATTAGTCAAATTAGTTCTTCGCTTGTTGTTTCATCGCTCTGGTGGCTTTGGCTGTCTATTTCTTTTATTCTTCTCAGCTTTCCTTCACGTTCTCCGTCCTCGTCGTTTTGTTTCATAGTAACTGTTGAGGAAGTATGGTACGAGTATACACTCCTGATGGAACATATACCACTTTGACCATGAAAAAAAATATAAAGCCGATATGAGTTGTTTGAAAGATAAACTATCACATAAGTACAGCAAATTATAGGAAACAAAGGAGGGAGCTTGTAGTGAGCAGTGACTCGTGTATACCTGCGTCCAAAATGCCTTTGGATAATGTCAGCGCCACCACGCAGGTCCTCCGTAATTCCTTAAGGGGCCAGTAACATAAATCAGTTAGATAGCAAAAGTATATCGCAGTAGATCTCAAGCTCCGAAAGCCGTCCTGTGCGATCGGAAAGAAGTGTGAATGTAGACTCTAGATGGTCTAAGTAAGGAGATTTGAGAAGGGTTCTCTAAAGATCTTAGATTAGTTAATAAGTGATGAGCCTATAGGGCGATAGTTTAGAAGGAATCAGAGCGGCTTCCTTTTTTTTCGCGAAAGGTTGACACTTTGTGCGTGGCTTTCCACACTGAGGGAAAGTATAGTATTGAGACATGGAGAATTTATAGTTGAATGAGGGGCGGGTCAGCACGAAAGCACACTCCAATCAAAACTCAGGAAAGAATGCCATCCGGCTCCCTCACCCGCCTTCCTAACGCTTTCATATTAGTTTTCAGGAAGCCAAATGCAACCGACCAAATGTAATCTACAGGCAATGCGCATATAGGACACCGAGAGATAAGATGGGAGGCTAGGAGGAGTGAGTACCAGAATCGTCTGGGTTGAGTTAGAGGAAAATGAAGCGGAAAGGATTTTCCTTTCTGATTGCCTTACATTATACTGAGCTTATATTTGTGGAGAATTAGCAACAGAAAAACCAACAGATGAATAAGAAGGAGTGAAAGACAGATTTAACAGAAGTTGTTAGAGTCATGTTTTGGCAAGAGGCAGAAAGATTTTATCAGTAGGAGATATCAAGGATGGTTTAGAGCAACTTTCTTTTTGATGAAAGCCCATCTTTTGCTCGACGAAGGAGTATCTCTGCAACGATTTCTACTGATGAATATTAGCAAGTGTGAGTAGAAGAGCGAGAGATTTTCCTCAATCTCTGATAAGCACTGTCTCATAAGCCTGAAAAGATCCAGAGAGCAAAGGCACGATTGAATCATGGATTATGGGGAGAAAGATTTTAGTCGAAGAAGGGAATGAACCTGCTCATAACATCAACAATTACAGCTCCCCTTATCGACAGAAGCCGAAGCGTCACCAGAGTTAAAAGCAGTCATTCCAATTATAGCTAAGGTAGAAGCGACGCAAGGCTCCCCAATCGGCCAGATCAAAAAGTGCCAGAAAAAACACATAATGCTACTATGTACTAATATATATATAGGTTATATCATGTATTACTATATACTTTATATTATATATATAATTATTTATATAATATATATATATTATACATATATAGATAATATGATATATACCAGTACAAGCGACACTATATATATGAATATATATATTATTTATACATATTTAGTGAGGGACGATTAATCGGTAATCGGCATCGGAATCGGGAGGAATCGACTGTTATTTCAGGTGAATCGGAATCCGAATCCGAATCGGCAAAATTCTGTACCGCAATTTTCTGTTGACCGTTTCTTTGCATACAATATATGAAAATAATTTTATTTCTATCTTTTATGATATTTCAAGTCAATACTTCGATTCTCTGTCCATATGGATTTTTATTTCTTTTCTTCCTGGTAATGTCTCATTTAATTAAAGAAAAAACTGGATGTACGCGACACATATCTTTACGTAGAGTCTTAGATATCATGTTAAGATCAGAAAGTACGGTTGGACAGTCATTTGCAATGTTTCGCTTAGTCATGTATGCTAAGATGTTTTGATAATTTATATACCTGAACTTTCGTAAGTTGAGCAGTGTGAAATATTTTGCCTTGTAGGCTCTATGTAATAATATGACGAGCTATAAATGCTTTATAATATGCATTTATCTTCAAAGTTTCACCTTTTTCACGTTTCTCACGCAGCATTTTAATATAAAGTGATTGTCTTCAAAATGTTAAGGGAGAATTCAAAATATTCCCTGCTAATAAAATTCATTGTTAATAGTAAGGATACGCACCTAATATGCATGAGCATGAGTTTACACAGCAGGATTCCAGGAATTAGAACTGCTTTTTCTCTCTTATGACACTAGTTTCTCAATGATGCCATATATTTGAACAATTTGAGAAAAAAATTTATATCCATATATCAAACAAATCTTAGGTCATTTTAATCACTCGCCTGAAGCTATTGCCAAGTATAAGAATATCAAACTAGATTTAATTTACCCACAGCACAGATTTATTCAGGATGATACTAGAACAGATGCAATAGCCAGATTATATATGCTTTACAATTTCTTTTGAACATAAAGACGCTTTCTCATTTCAGTAATTGCAGTGATCATCAATAATTCTGCATGGCTAGAAACAACGGAAAAGTTCTTTAAAAATTCCTAAAAATACTTAAAAATTTGTTGATTGTACAAATTTATTGAGCCACAAGAATTCAATGGCATCGGCAATAATCCCAAATATGAAAGTGATTTGCAGATTTTTTTTGAAAGAGTCAGAAAAAAGAACGGATTTGAGGAGACCTGGAGTACTACAGTATCAGCAGAGGAAAAATCAGTAAAAATCGAATTTAGCATTACTAGATATACTTACCAAGGGATCTTGTGCTGTACCTATCTTGATCACGCTTTAAAACTACATTCCTCAAACTGATTGAAAAGTATAACAATATGAAAACTCTTCTTCAAATATCACTCAGCCAGTTTGCTTTCTTGTAATTGATATATGTTGTTTTAAAGGAATAGGAAAAGCAGTGATCCACTAGTTTAAACTAATCTCTTCAGATTGTTCTCGATTTTACAACAGAAGATATGCGAAAAGAATGTTAAGATATCTGTAAAATAATAGTTTTAACTTCAGTTTGAAAGCTGTGTTTCGGAGATCTTAAAAGAGAAAAGACTAAAAACAGCAAAGAAACTCTTTCCTAAGGAAAAGTCACCTAGATATATGTAAAAAAACTGAAGATGTTATAAAAGTAGAAATCATTCAATATAAAAATATGAAACATAAAAATTCTAAGAAGTTTCCCCTACAATGGTGGTCCATCGAATATTTCTCAGCATTTGGGTGTTTCCTCGCTTTAGAAAATATTTAGCTCTCGCCCCCCTTTCGGGAAAAGCTGAAAGACATGTCAGAATTGAGATCAATTTATCCTCTCTTCGTAAAAAAATCGGATGCACTCAAAAACGAGGTATAGTGACATTAATGTGTAGTGTTACAACAATTTCAAGCATAGTGGTGCTTTCGGTGCAAATAATAAAAATATATTTTGCTAATAAAGATTTTTTTGTTCATTTGATGAAAAGGAAATTTTTTTTCAACAAATAATGACAAAAATTCTTTATTTCTCATGAATTTAATATATTGCTATTATTTTCAATGGTTAAATAAATAAAAGAGGTAATTAACTAACTATTTATCTAGCAAGATAAAATATAGAGAATTCTATAACATTAATTTATAGGTTTTAAATATAATTATTTGATTTAGCAAAATTAGGCATATTATATATATATATATAGTATATTATATATAGTATTTATATTTATATATATAGTTAGTTAATATCTATAATATATGATATATATTTAAGAATTATAATTAATATATTAATTATAGTATACTATATAATAGAGTGTATATATATATAAAAATTGGAATCGGAATCGGAATCAGGGATTGAAACTACAAATCGGAGTCAGAGTTGAATCGGAATCGGAATCGAGAATAGGATCGGAGAAGATTTTTAGAAAGTTGAATCGGAATATATATACTGATTTATATATATATATTAGCTATTATATATAAATATATTATGATATGTGACAAAGAGAAAGATATTATACTAATATAATGAATTCTGCATTATATATATTATATATATAATTATATATAATTATAATATATTATATATATTATATTATATTATTACTATTATATATTATATATAATATTATATATAATATTACAGTAATAGTTAGTATCTATATTATATAACATATTTCTCTACGTTATACTAACTATTATTTAATATATATATATATATATATTATATAATATATTATATCTATATATATATATATAATTATATATAATATATATATATATATATACAGAAACTCAGAAAATACAAATATTAAAATTATTTCACAAAAAAACTCCCATGATAAAGATGCAAAAAAGTATTTATTTATATGCGCATTTAATCAAATGTAGTGAAAACTATCCTCATTTTTCAAACTATTAATATATATATTCTACTAATATATCCACATGAATATTCCTTATTAATTTTAATATTAGAAGTTGCAGAAAAAGGTAAAGTGCTTTTACAGTTTATAATATATACTAATAGTATATATATATATATATATAACCTATATATATATATATCTATAATATAATCAACTATTATATATTATTATTAGTATATTACTATATTTATTAATATAATAATATATTATAACATATACTATATTATTATTATTATAATATATTAATATTAATATATATATATAATTATATATTATACGACTATTAAATATATATACTATATATAATTATTATATTATAGTAATTATATAATATTATATATTAAATATAAATATTATATATATATATATATATATAATTTTTAATATTATAATACTAATATTATATAATATATATATATTATAATATAATATATATTAATATCTATATATATATATTTTACTTATATAATAATAATACTATATATTAAATATACTATTATATATATTAATTATATATACTATATATATTATATATATATAGTACTATACAATAAATAATATTATATAGTATATTATTATATATTATATTATTATATATTACTTATATATATATATATATATATATATATATATAATATATAAGATATATATATCATGTATAATTATATATATATTATATACTATATATTACTATATATATATATATATATTATTATATATATATTATATTATAATATATATATATAATTATATATATATATATACTCTCTCTCTATTACTATTATATTACCTAGATAAATACTATAATATATACTATATTATATATATATTATATAGTTATTATATATATATTATATATATAAATATATATATATATATATATATCTATATTATATTATATATTGGTGTGTGTGTGTGTGTGTGTGTGTGTGTGGGATCACTCAAAATAAATGCTAGTCTTATCTTAAGAAATAGTTGTCTTACTCTCGTCCATGTATTTGCCTGAAAATATGTGATCGCCAACTGTAGAGGGACTTTTTTCTGAGCTTTGTAACATTTAGAATCCAGGTAAACATAAAAAAAAAAATAACCTTTTAAAAAATAAATCATTTAAAAAAAAAAATTTATAAAATCCTATAGGATCACCTTCCGTTTGAGCTTACAAACTCAAAAAATTCTCTTAGTAATGAGCCAGGGCGTTTCTGTAGAATCTGACTTCCTTACCAGTTTTCATTCTGGCATTAGCCAGGAGCTACTACACTAGAGCGTATTACTCTACTGAAAATATCACCTTCACTTGAAGATATAGTGGGTATGGGACCGGAAATATTTTTAATTGACGTTTTCGTCAAAAAACGATCCATTTTATCAAGAGTGACAAGTCTCCATCTCTTTACGATCTGGAAACCAAAACACATACATATCTTTAGAAATAGGTTGAATTTAGACTAAATAACGACTGCGCCATACAACTGAAACTGAACCAGTTACATATGTTGTCAATACATGTCTAATGTTACGAGTTTGAAACAATTTTCAAACTCCTTTCAGGATTAAAAATGTTTTATTTTTTCTCTATATTTTTAAAGTTGCGGTTGCGCCATTTGCGGATGTAATTTTGCTTTAAAATAATTGCGTGCGAAAGCGATTCGCAAACTCATTCAAAATATTGCGGCGCAACTCGCAACCGCAAACGATGATAAATGCTGATCGCATTGCGGCCTGCACAAGTTTGACGCCGCCAAAGTGCCAACCACTGGTAATAATATACTATATTATAACTATATATATATATATATTAATTTCATAAATACATATATATTATATATAATATATATATATATACTAGTATATATTATCCTATATATATCTCTCTATATAAACTATATATATTAATATATATATATTATATATAGCTCTCACTATACAATACACTACTATATTATATATATATAATACTCATATATATATTATATATAATACTATATATATATATTATACGTTATATATATACTTAGTTATTATATTTAATTATTATATACTATAATATAATAAAAAATATATGAATATATCATATTATATCGATTATACTTATATACTATAATACTATAATATATATATACTATATATATATTATAATATATATATAGGGTATAATATATATATTATCAGTATATATTATATTATACTATATTATTATATACTAATTATATATATTTTATATAACGGTACTATATAGACTCTTATACATTATATATTTAACTAGCTATATATATAATATAATAAATATATTATTATATATATATATATACTTATATATATATATATATATATATATATATGTATAATATATATATATATTACTATATATTATATTATATTATACGGTATAGTTAAAATATAGTATATATATATATATTGTGTTGCTGTGTGTGTGCATTTGTTTGGACTATGAGGTAAACAGACTTTTGATTGATATGTGTGTGTGTGTGATGTCGTAGAGAAGTTTCTCCAATATATAATGAACTACAATCTTTTCAAGATACTTTTATGACAGCCTTTTAAACGCTAGTTAATCTAGAAAAATTAAATAAAAATTTACCTCAATATTATTTTAAAAAAAGTTATGTAACGTACTTTTACAGAATTTTTTTAAAGAAAAGTCAGCCTTTCTATCTTTCTGATTGAAACAAAATTTATTCAATCACTTTATGATTTTAAAATCTGTAATTATCACAATAAAGTCTTTCTCGATCGAAAGCATTGCTAAGGCGGAAAGACTTTCTTGCCCCATGGTGTTTCTAAGAAAGGTTTTAATCCTTTTTAAATAAGGAAAACAGCGCTCTGCTATTGGACGTTGTCATCGGAATCGTTATTAAAACTTTTAATAGTTTCACACTTTTAATAAAAGTGGCTTCCAAGTGATTTTCTGTAATGAAATTGAATAAAGCTATGGCTCCAGATCATAGAACGTTTAAATTCTTCTTAGGCTATAAATTAATAGCATGGTTCTGTTTTAATTTTCCTTTATGTTCAATGAAATAGTGTACACTTTCCAGGTTTCATTTACATTTTTCTTCAGAAAGATGAAATCCATACTTGATTGGTCAAAACTATTTCTGCCAGGCCAGAGAATAACGTCTAACTGGCAACAATTAAAGTGGTCCTGATAATGTAATATATTCCTTTATCTGACAAATAATTGAGAGAAGGATGATAGGAGGGAGTTTGGACAGGCGTGTGTGTACAAGGAGTCCGTTTGAAACGTAAAAACGTAGATAAGCAGCAAGGGTTATGGCTAGTGTGAGTGAGACAGTTCCCTCGCGTCGCCGGAGGATTTAGAAGGTATGTTGGATGGTGAACAACTTATTCTTAGTTCTGAGATTTATTAATGTGATCGCATATATGTTGGATAAAAAGGGAACGGGATGATGGAGAGTGGTACGTAAGAAAGTTGCGACATGGTAGGAAGGCTAGCTCGTATGCATTTAATTAAAAGTGTCTTAAAGATAAAACCAAGTGCGTTCTACTGCGGGCCGGATTGATGCCTCTCGTGCCTTTGTTTGGAGACCCCTGGTGTAGAACAAGAGGTATAAATGTAAGTTGTATTATATTCAGATGGATAACCATGGGGGAGTGTTAGGTATAAGAAGAACTTATTTAATGCAGAAAGCGTGTTATTGAGTTGTTTGTGTGAAGAGAGGCACAAATGAGAGAATAAACGAGAGTACATTAAGATGGTTTGGTTACATGAAAATGATGGGTGGTAGTCAATTGGTTAAGCGAATGGTTAAGGTGAGTGTGCTGGGTGTCGGGTGTCGGGTGTCGGTGTCTAAAGAAAGAGAATGTGAGTTTGCTAGAAAAATAGTGCATAATAAGAATGAATGGCGGGATGTTGTGAGGTGGTATATTTGTAGGCCCATGATATAAACCTTACATTGACGAGATTGCACAGTAGGGTTGGGATGGGGGTGGAGGCTTTCCATTCAACTTTCATCATGCTTTTTTACTTAACTATAAAATTGTGTATACATCATCTTGAAAGGGTATAAAGGGGGCTTTGGTAAGGCCGGGCTTTCTTTTCGACTTACGTCCTATTCTTCTATACTTTTCTGTTCCGGTGTGCGCTACAACACCTTACACTGGAATCTTGGGTTACAAGGATAATATAAATAATAATAATAATTAATAATCTTATAATAAATAATAACTAAATAATAAATAATATGTTAAGGATAATAATGAGATTCACATAGCAATAATAATAATTATACTTAATACTCTCCTATAATTAATGATCAATTAGTTACTATATTTACTATATATAATATATTATATATATATAAGTATATATATATATTATATATATATATATTATATATATTGATAATATTATTATATAATATATAATAATTTTATATATTATATATATATTATATATTAGTTTAGTTAGTTAGGGTTAGTAGTTCTTAGCAATGGAGAGATGCCTCTCTTTTATAGTATAGTATATAGTATAATAGTATATTATATATATATATATATATATATACATATATACTATATATATAATTAAATTACTATATATATGATCATATTATCATATTATATATATATAATAATATACATATATATATAATATATATTCTTTTCAATGAAAGTGAAAAGCTTATCGAAATTGACTTCACAAGAACATCAGTATACAGTGAAAAAATTTAAAAACGCGCGAACGAATTTGTTTTCTTTCTTCTATATCCGTTATTCTTTTCACAACTTGGAGTTAGACATGCCTTGCAAACGAGGTTTTCCCTATTGGCTAATGTTAAATTCGTATATACATTATCAATAATTATTTCGTTCAGCTAGGCCTCTCGATAACGCTTAGCGGTTTAAGGTGATTAGTTGCATTTATGAATGCGAGACGCGGAGGAAAAGTCGAAGCCTTATATATACGGTTTATACGAGTTTACATATATATATATATGATATTTTTATACTATATTATATATATATATATATTATATATCTTATATTATATTATATATATATAATCATAATATATAAATAAATGAGTAAATTTTCTGAACAAATAATTAAAAAATAAATATAGTCATTGATATAGGAAAAAAAAGTGGTCGTTGCACAAACATGTACAACGAGCAGAAGCGCCACTGATATATATATATATATACTTTTACTATTATATATATATATAATATATATATACCGTTATAATATATATTATATATATACTATATATATTATAGTAATTATATATTAATATTATAATAATTTATTATCTATTATATATATATATTATTTTATATATATATTATATATATATATATATTTATATATATCTATATATATATTATATTATATTATATATATATTATTATATATACTTATATATATATATAACGATTACTTGAAATCATTTAAAGAATTAAAATTTTCTTTAAAAAATCCTTGGCGGTACGCATACTACGCAACACCAGGGCAATAAATCATTACATCTAGCGACATTATATTATAGTGCAAAATAATACAAACACTTAAAACGAAATACAAAAAAATAATATACAACACTAATACAAAACATATGCATAATTCAAGAAAGCGTACATGACATGAAAATATAGGGCAATGTTGCTTCCTTCAACGATTTGTTAATCCGGTTTGATGAAAAACCACCAAAAAAACTTACATCTACATCAAGGGCACCTCAAAAAGTTTGTTTTAATTTATATAATATATACTACTATATATAATACTATAGTTTTACTACTATATATTAATATACAATTACTAGATATATATATTATATATATATATTATATTCATGTATATGAACAGTATAGTGATGATTAGTTGAGAGGAGCCCTATAGTAATAGTATATATAGTATGAAAATAATATACATATGAAATTCCAGTAACCTTTTTACTACTTCTCTCTCTCTTACCTCTCTCTCTCTCTCTCTCTATTACTCCATCACCTATCTAAATAATACTATTATAATACTATTATTATATTATTACTCATATATTATATATATATTGTAGTTTAATATATATAATATATAATACTATTACGTTTCAATAAGTAATATATATATATATATATAAATTATACAGGTTTATAATCAATTAGAAATGCTCTATTTATTTGGTCTTTGCAGGAGTATAGATTAGTTAATTTGAAATTAAGTTCCACAATAATATAATAATATATATATAATAATAAAATATAATACTAATATATTATATTCAATATATTATTATATATATAAACTAATATAATACTGTATATTATATATAATATTATATTATTTAAATAAAAAGATTAAAGCAGAAGTCTCAACTTTGTTCTATATTACTTTATGATATAAATTTTCTTCTCCTCTCAGTTAACATTCACAATGTAACTAAAAAATGCCAAATGCCTAACAATATAAAAAAAAATTATAAGGCTAAAGATTATCCACACACACACAACACACACACACACACACACACACACACAACACACACACACTCTCTCTCTCCTCTCTCTCTCTCTCTCTCTCATCTCTCACTATATTCCTTCTAGCCACAAGACAGTACACCTTTTTTTAACTGATTGAAAAAAAGCTTTATTTAATCGCTGTTGTAAATCAGTTTTGTAACTCAAATAATTAACATAAAGTCTTTGATATTTATATGCAAATTTTTTATATCATTTGACCCAATTTTCTCCAAAAAGGATTACTTTTATCGCGATAACCATTAATGAAGATTTGCTAAAAGATCGCATCGTTTCTATAAATGATAAACTCGATGAAAGCGGGCGAAAGCAGCAACGAGTATTAGCGGCGCGCACTGTCTCCTGTATATTTATTATTTTACTATATATATAGTATAATATATGTAATCTCTATATTTTATATAGTCATTTAGTTATATATATAATATTATATATATATATTATATATATATTATATTATATATATTGATAATTATATTATTATATAATATATATATCTATATATATATATATATATATATCATATTATTGATATATATATATCATATACTATATATTATTGATCCTTTAGGTTTTAGGGTTTCATAAAGTGTGGAGTCAGGCTTGGTGTGCTCGTGAATTGCTTCTAGTGTGTGGTTGTGTTTTGTTTTTTATTGTTTCCTTTTGTTTGGAGTGTTTTTTTAATTTTGCTTTAAAGTTGATTAGTAATTTTAATGTCTGCCATTATTAGGATTTAGAGGTTTTAATATCTTATTGTTAAAATACTCGAAATAAGCGCTTTTTAAGAAGACTTAGATGAAAAAATAGCCTAATCTCTCCGAACAGGAACACGAAGCATATTTTTAAGAAGTTTTTAGTGTTTTACCTTTTATAACTTTTTAAGGTTTTCGTATTAAATTTAGTTCATTTAATTAATGCAGCTTTTAGCTTTTTATAAAGTTTTAATTAAGGATTATTTGGGATCCGCGTTTTTTTGGTGGGAGGTTAAATTTTAAGTACGTAAGTAGGGAAGCTGTTGCCGAGGCTGGTGTGATGTGATATGTGGACTTTTTAAATCGCTTTAAGCTTTATTTATTTTACCATATTTATCCGGTACCAGAAAGTGAGCGTTGCGTTTCTGTCTCTATTTTTTTAAATCAATAAAATTTTGATAATTTTTATTTTTTAAGTTCAGTGCGTTTTTTTCTTTGCTTTAATCTTTTTTTTGTACCGTGATCTGTTGTTGTTGTTGTTGTGTGGGCGCTGGTGTTATATTAATAAAAACCTAATTCTTGTGGGGTTTTTTGGATAGGTGGGCCTGATGTATGTCGATTCGTGTGTTGTTGTTTGCGGTATGATTGTGAGGCTGTTGATTGAATTTGATGGACAGAGGAAGATGAGGGGGGGCGCAGGTGCTCGTGCCGGTTTTCTAGTTTGACTTCCGCGAACGTTCGTGGCCTGAAGCCTCAACCATGGAATCTGTTGGAATATCACCGTCGGCTTAACCTAATTTAACATGTTCACTTATTATCGGATGACATTTCCCTAAATAACTTCCTTTCTTCAAATAAACTTAAATATCATCCTACTCATACCTTTTGCTACCAACCTTTCAGACTAAACCTCAGCGTGACGTAGTCTGGTAGGCCAAGTATCAATCATAAATCATTTAACACTCCTGTAACTACGTCTTGAGGAATCTCCGATTGCAATGCACTCCTAATTTCGATGTTCTTATGGCTTGAAAATATTCTATTCCTACTACTACCGGTATTATATATACATTGATGTTTCTGCGCTTACTGCCCGTCCCCTTTAACGGAACAGATTTTCACTCTTATCTCTTTAGTTGAATATCTTACTAACTTCTCATGAGACTCGCTTACTTCTTTCCCATCTCCAAATGCTGAGATCAGTGCGTATCTTAGGTGATTTCAACGGTACATCCACACTGTTGGTTGGGCTCCCTCATACTGATTTGCAGCGAGGGGTAGAGCGCCAAAAACATTCCAGTATTTCTGAACGCATCTGGCAACCAATTAATTAAAAGAACTACACCACACATTTCCAGAATCTTATAGTCTAGTACCCTAACCAATTCTTGAACACTGCTGAATTATAAGTTCATTTTCACCACTACTCCTTCTTCCGATCATAAATACCACCATTTTCCATACACTATCCCGGTAAACTCTGACCACCAAATCTTGTAGTTCTTAATTTTTAAAACTTTTCTCCAGTTCAGCTCTCCACTCATTGCCCCAAACGTACTTTTACTAGGCAACTTTAATCGGGGGCTAATTGGCCGTTGCTCGTCTGGTTTCTATACCCGGCAACTATTGCTTGGTACGTGATCTTGCTTTGCACCTTCGTGGAGGACGATTTCGGTTCACCCGCTGTCGAAAACAGGTTATGTTGAGGAGCCGTTTAATCCGTCGAAAGTGAACGCGTCATGAGCAGTGGCACGGTTCATTCCATCTTCAACTAAATCTTATTCTCCTCAAAATTCCATGGTTCGATGGGAAATGTTCTCGCTCCATTCAGTATATGAGATGAGGACATTGCACGTAAAATCATAGACATTGAAAAACACTCGTCCTCCTAACCACTCTTACTAATTTCCATTCTGCCCGGAATCGTTTGCAGGGCTATTATTCGACAGCTAAGCGCGCTTTCTCACTAAAAAGAAAGTGCGACAAACCTACTTTCTTCCACTGATAAAAATTTCTGGCAGGCCTCTTGTCCAAAACATCTCTAATAACTTTTGTAAATTTATCTGCCTTGTTACCTTCCTCCTCATATTCGTTCTGACGGTTCTGTAGCTAACTCTTACCTCCTGCAAAGGCCTAATTCTGTAGCTAACTCTCCTTTTTTCATCTAATTCTACCCTGGACCGATTCCGGCATCCCTCCTCCTGCTCTTTCTCCTCTCAGCAGTTTCCTATGCCTCTCCCCGCGATTACGCATGATCGGTGCATGGGATTCTGAGATTCTTTAATATGCGTGTTCAAGGAAGGCTAGTGGCTCAGATGGCATTCCTCCCCGTGTTTTTGATGGAGTGTAGCTTCGAGTGACCCTCCTGTCCTCGTTATCAACTCTACTCTTATGCCCTTAATACTCAGTGACATTTCCCCTCCTCAAGGTGCTGGAAGCGGCGCATATGTCCAACCCTCAATCCCGTAAAAAGGCGCTCCAGCCTCACTTCTCGATCCTTATATCCAAACTATCGTTCCTATAGCTTTCTCACTTGGTATTTCTATCTAAGATCTCTTGGAATCTTCCTTTTTAACTCTTCATTACTGGATCATCTTGGAGTCTCATTCCTTCTTTCTGCTATCATCAGTATGGGCTTTTCCGACGCTCCTCCTGAGGGATCAACTTGAGTGACATACTATCTATACTTACTGATTTATGGCGGGTCTTCTGACCCTCCCCCTTAGGGGACTATGGGGTAAGTCTTGTGGCCGGAGGGCTAATACTCCTCGACTATATCAAGCTTTGATCGAGGTTATGGCATGCGTCGCCTTTACCTCTCTAAGCCTCCCCTCTTCCTTTTGCGTTTCCTCCTCTCTATCTGCTTACTCTTGCTCAAGTTTCTCTCTGGTCGCCCATATTCAAGCCCACTCGTTTGATGGAGCGACCTCTCTTCCTCCTTTCCTGTTAATTGTGGTGTTCCTCAATGTTCTGTTTACTTCTCCAACCTTCTACTCTGTACTTTTCACTCCAATGATCTCCTCTAGCTGCTACTTCTACACTCTGTTCACTTCTTATTGGCCGAATGGACTCTCAATACTCTCCATTCGTCCATCATTTCAAATCTGCTCTACTCTTTGGCAATTTAGAGTTGATTCCTCTACGTCTTCAGCTTTATCCGATTCTTATTCTTGCCGACCTGGGTGTGGGGGATTTTTGGGGGATTTCCCTTGGAGAAACTGTAGCATACATATTTGTAAATTGTAGATAGCCACACAAATTTTGTAACGTAGATATCTGAATTTCTCAAAACGCCTCCTAACTTTCCATCTCTTTTGAACGGTTCTTATCAGGTTTATCAACCTGTTGAACAAATCATAAACATTCTTTAAGCGTCTGCTGAACAATTAATACAAAAAAAATTGAACTTAGGCGAAATGTCGAATATCTTCATAACGGGTTGCAAAGGTTGGGCCTCTAAAAGAAACTATGGGTAAGTTTTGTTCAAGGGTGTTTGCCGGAATATTTTTCTATCTTTATTCTGTTCACAGCTTACTCAGTATATAAGCGGGCCCTTATTTCCGCCCTACCTTTATGGTTGTGTTTGGAGTTACTGTTCCATCACACTACTGGTGAGGGTGGCGTCCCGGCAACTTCCCACCCTTTACATTATATTTGGATAGAGTTCTTGACTCCGCCAAGGTGATGCTCAAGAGACCTAATCTTAACCTGTCCCTCCCCTTACTTTCTAACTTCCTCCTTGTAGCACCCCCTTCTTATCTCTAGCGACGTAGACGGTTTGGCGCCAACATTGACATCTATTTATCTAAGAGCCTTAACTATTACAACCGGTTAGTAATGCTTCAGAGAGAGTGTGACCACTCTGCATTCCCACCCTCGTCTAATGGGTGGTGGTGGGTTCGCATCCGCCCAATTAGTCCGACAATACCAAGTGGGCAGACCGTTTAGGGTCCCATGTCTACTCTGCATGAATTTTTGCTATATACTCTACCCTTACTCTATACCTCTAAAAATATATAAGTATATATTTATAACCTTTACCTATATATTTACTCGTGCGAAATAATATACTCACTAGAATGTCATCATACCTCTCTCCAGGGCTGTGCCTAAAGCTCTCCTACAACTATTCCTTCTTCCGTAAGCAACGCTACGCCAATAAAGTCATCCGCCGTATTACTTAGCCTAGAATTAATCACACGTATGTTACCAGAAATCTCCCAGACCTTCAGTATCTTCGCTTGTTGCTCTCGCTTTCTACTGTCCTTCTTCTTATCATCGCAGATCTAAACATATCACTTATCTTCCACGATTCTTATCGGTGACCTCCTTATATACCAACTTAGGTCCATCTTTCAGTGCCTATTTTATTATCACTAGTCACTACTCCGTTACTTTTGAGATCATTCTCTGCGTCCTTTATAAAACTCCACTCTATCTGGTGTATATCTGCACCATATCTAGACGACCGATTTCCTTGCTCATTAATTTCACAGTTATTGCTCTAGGCTTGGGCGTGTGCTTATTCTCTGTATTTTTAATTTTCCTGGTCACCTCACCTCCTTGAAAAGGGCTCTGGCCGTGAGTGGTGGTAATGTTTGTTTCATCTCTAGTTAAAAAAAAAAAATATATCTAACGATACATTAAAAATTACAACATATAAACATTACATTAATAGCAAAAATCTATTATCAACAATAGTGGAGTATATACTTCTAAATACTTTTTTAATATCCTCTATCACTTGATTATTATTTTCTCAATTCGAAGCTATAAATACTTAACTATCCTCTCACACAATATCATATATATAATATATATATTAATATAATTATATTATCTTATTAATATAATTATTATAATATATATGTAATATTATTATATTATAATATATATTAATTAATATATATATAATATAATATATATTAATAAATATATATATATTATAATATTTATATATTAATATATTATATATTTATATATAATATTTTAATAATAATATTATATATTAATAATTATTTCAGCAGGCGATAACTTACTACTGTCACTACGTAGCTTACTTTCGATGCTCTCTATAGATACGATATATGATATGGTAGGGAATAAATACTCAATTTATTTAATATAAAATAATTTATAATAGTGAATATATAGCGTATTTTAATTTTATAGTCCAATAATACATCAATTTTAAAAAAAAAAAGGAAGGAGATCCTGGGTATATTTTTTTTATTATTTAAATGCCAGTGTTGCGATCGCACCCAAAATTAAATTAGAACTGAAAAATTTAATATAAATTTATATATCAGATAGATATAATACTATATATAAATATTATAATTAATAAAAGGCAAGTTTATCTCTATTACATAGAGAATAATATTAATAACAATACGATTTTAAAATAAGATTATAATTAATATGTATTAAGTGAAATTATCCTATTCTTAATATTTATAAATATTGACGTATATCAATTATAATATAGAAATTAAGTATTCATACCTAATAGAGAGAGTGATATCACAACTCAATATAAGTGTGGATGCACGACGGCTTGAGCTTATTATCTATTATCAAGTCAGGTGGGCAGTTTAGGATAATCCTCTAAAAAATCAGCAGTGATTTAGGTTGTTTACAAGATTATAAACGCGTACGCTATAGTGATTTAATACGTGTACTTCTATGATTAGTATAATTTAATATTATTTTTTATATTTTTATTTATTTTAATTTAATTTTAATAATTAATTTTTAAATAATTATTTATTATTTATTATAATATCATTTATTTTATATAATATTATTTATATATTTAATATTTTAATTTATAATTATAGTAATTATATTAATTTAATTAATATTTTATTATTATATGATTTATTTTTTTTTTTGTTTATTTATTAATGTATTTATTAAATTAATTCTTATTATTTATATTTATATTTTATTATATATTTCATAATTTTTTGTTATAGTTTTTATTAATATAATTAATTTAATTTATTTATATATTGTGTAAATATTAGTCAATAGTATTGTATAAGTATTAGAGGAGGTATAGTTAATAGTAATATATAATATTTATT
>JABUQX010116172.1:55000-56905 GCA_015478945.1 Trachelipus rathkii | reverse complement strand
TTCACGTTAATTGAGATGATTTGTATAACTCAACATAAAAACAAGTTTCTTTGCGATAACATAGCATTAAAAAAAGGATTCTTCGTATGATACATATAAAACATATAAAAAATTGTTTTTACTAAATCTTTTTACTATTTTACATAATTCACTTACTAAGTGTTTTTCATCAGCAGGAAGAAAATTATTATTATAAAATGAAAAAATTTATATATTTTAAATGCTATCAATATATAGATGAATATTTTTATATCTTTTATTCAAGTAAGACTATATAATATATATATATATATATATATTATATTATAATATATATATATATATATTAATATATATATATATACTATATATATATATATATGATATATATATATATAATATATATATATATATATATTATTATTATATATATAATATTGATATATAATATATAGATTATATAATAACTGTAATATATATATATATATACTATTATATATTATATATAATATATATATATATTATAATAATATAATATATATATAAATATATATATATATATAATATATATATATATATATTAAAATCAAACCACCATCACCACCACTCCACCCTAGAAAGCATTTTCCTTGCTACTGAGCTGGTTGAGACAATCTTACGCTTCCGTCGAAGTAAATGTCACTTCCGGTTTATGTATACACCTTCGGTTCATATATAGCAATATAATAGAGGCTGAAAATGTGAACCACCTTCAGGAGCTGTGAATGGTCAGAGGATAATCCGTCTCTGGTTCTGATTCCGAATAAAAATATTTTGAATTTCCCATTTTGATTCTAGCTCTTATTCTGTTTCCGAATGCGATTCAGATTTCCATCAACAAGTGGAGTTAAAGTGACTTCATTTTTTTAAGTTAAAACACTGTAAAAGATTGAAGTAATTAGTGTGTGACGATTTAATGGGAAACAAATTTCACTTTAAATTTTTCAGCATTCACACCCAGTATGATTAAACTTTAATATCTTCTTTTGAAGAAAATAACCCAATTTTTTTTTTCAAGGTAAGGTAGCTGGAAATAATCTTATATATATATATATTATAATATATATATATAATATAATATAATATAATATAATTATATATATATATTATATAATATAATATATATATATATATATATAATATAATATATATATATATATAATATATATATTATTATATATAATATATATATATATTTATATATATTATATATATATATATATATATATATTATATATATATATATATATATATATATATATATATATATTATAAAGGTGGGCATCAACGCGTTAAAGCGTTAATTCGTTAATTAACTCGTTAATTTTCGTTAACTTTTAACGCTTTCTTTAATTTCGAAAAGAAGTAACGGACTATTAATGACGTTAAAATTTGTGAATTAACGTTAGTAAATTTTTCCCCTACATCGTTAACCGTTACCTACCTTAATTACGAGTTATAAAATATTTTCTTATCAGATTTAAATTGTATTAGATTCATTTCGATAACAGATAAACTTTTTTTACAAAAATTTCCTAAACGCTCTTCTCAATGGCTCAAAATGTGTTATATTCTTACACGGTTATTATTCCCGTTTGTAGGTGATTGGTTAATAAAAGATATTAAAATTATATTGTCATAAACTTACGCTTCGAACTGATGACGAAATCCTGGCCAGGCCCCCCGTGACATCCAATCAACTAACACCTTATTAGATCACCAAACCTGTATATGTAACAGTATCCAGCCTCTTGTTAAAGTGAGCTATCGGCTGTGCATATTGCAGTGCAACCTCAATACTTACAACTCACCAACCTATCTCTTTAGAGACCCTTCAAGTGGAACAACGGTTTGGCCGAGTTCTTTGTCTTATGTGAAAACAGTTCA
>JABUQX010116172.1:42500-50000 GCA_015478945.1 Trachelipus rathkii | reverse complement strand
TAAAATTTGTAAAATCATCATGAGCATTTGCATTTAAAACATTAAAATTACTTACAATCTTGATGGTTAAAAAAATTCTAAATTAATTGTCTTTTGTAAGTGTCTATCACGGGAGATATCAGCTCTATATTTGCAACATCGATCCTGTGTTCCTTCTCTTTTCTATGCTTTTGCAGGGATGAGTTACGGTTACAAATTCTTAAATGGCAACAGAGTGGGTATTTCTTCTTTTTCAAATCCAAAGTTCTCCAATCATTAAAAGAAACCTCAATCTTTGCTAGGTTTTTTATAGACACCAACATTTTTAATTTCTGAATCTTCAAATTTTAAACTTTGGGGGAATTTTTTTTTAGTAGTGTTACGGACAATAGAAACAAGGATAAAATTTTTAGGTACGTATATCTTTTAAAATTGTCAGTTTGAAAAGGCACTATTATCTTCATTTTAAAGGCATACATACCTATACCACATTCTTACCTCTCAAAATTTGCGACCGAACTCATCCCTGCCAAAAGCATAGAGAGAGAAGGACATGGGATCGATGTTACAATTATTAGAGCTGATATTTCCGTCAAGACGCCTCACAAAACAATGATTAGAATCTTTTCTAACTAAGAATGCAAATAATCTTATGTTTTAAATGCCAATATTCTTGGTGAATTTACCAATTTTATTTTTTTAAAAACCTTTTCAAAATTCTTATTTTATGAAATATCTAAATAAAATCACTTAAACAACCAACTATTTAAACACACTATTTTGTCTTAATATTATTGAAGTTTTATTTACGAGCCTGAATGCGGGAGGCGGTGTCCTCTCGAAAGTATAGTTCGTGGTTTTTTGTTAATTTTTTCTTTTATTTTTATGTGGGATTTATAATAATACTTATTCTCCACTTTTGTTCGTCTTCCTGTTTATTATATATATATATATTATATATATATATATATATATTATATATATATATATATATATATATATATATATATATATATATAATTTAAAAGAAAAGTTTGATAGCATAAGAGAGTATTTTAAAAAGATAACTTCCTGACAACCGCATTTGCGGTTTTTATAGCAGTGGACAACCGCGGTTGCGGTTGCAGTTGCGGTTGTGATAGACCAGTGACGCCGCCGTTGGGTTGCTTCAAATAATGTGCGGTGCTTCGGCATTTGCCGTTGCGGATATTCGCATCCATCACGAACATATAATATAATATATATATATTAACAATCTTTATATATAGTAGATATCAATATATATATATATATATATATATATTATTATATATATATTATAATAATATAATATATTATATTAATATATATAGATATATAATATATATATATAAATATATATATATATATTATAATTTTTTCATTAAAATAATTTTGGAATATCTGCAATCCTAATAAAAGAAAAATTAAACCATTATTAGTTACTATTCCTACATATTTGGAAGACGCGTAACGTTAACGGTTAGCGTTATTCTTCCGTTACATTCTTTTCGATAAACGCTTTAATGATGACACGTTAAATTTTTTTTGTAACTATTAATGATTATAATATATACACCACATATATATATAATATATATATATATTATTATATATTATTATATATATATATATATTAATTATATATTATATTATAATATATACGTATATATATACTATATATATATATAATATATATATAGTGTATTATTTATATAAAATGATATATAATATAATATATATATATATATATAATATATATATATATATATATATTATATGATATATATATATATATATATATATATTATATTTAGTATATTTATGATATATATATAGTATATATATATTATATATATATAGTTATATTATATATATATATATATATACTATATATTATATATATATATATATATATATATTATATATAATATCATATATATATTATATATATATATATAATATATATATAATTAAATATATATATATAATATAATATATATATAGTTTTATGTGATGAATACATACTTTGCGCATAGGGACTCGCATAAATGGACCTGGTACAGGTTGAATAGTATTGTTGAGGATTACACGGATAAGTCAATGATTGACCTTATACTAATTAACAACAGGAAGGTGGTAGAGACGTGAAAAGTATACCATTCAGGTGTCGTTTGATTGCGCGACCATCGTTTGGGTAGGGATACTTAAATCTAAAACCCCGTTACAGCGAAGTGGTAAGGAGAGCAGCGGATAGCAGTGGAGGAGATTAAAGGAGCGAGAAGTTAAAAGGTTTTGTAGAAAAGTCCGCCCTGATATTATACCAGAGGCAAGAGAGAATGTTGTAGATGTAGAAAGGGAGTGGCGATATTTAATAGAAAAAACTGATACATGTGCGAGAGACACGCTGGGCGGTAAAAAAGAACGGTGTCCAGAAAGAAAAGACTGGTGGTGACAGGATGAAGGTGCACGTGCAGTAAAGGGAGAAAAATAAAAAGTTAGAGCGTGGATGAAAAGAGAATCCCCTGAGACAGAGCGCGAATATGTGTAATAGAAATGAGGGCTGAGACCATAAAAAGGAGAGCGATGGAGCAAGCGTGGGAGAGGATCGGTGAACAACTGAGACAGGATATGGGTGAAAAGAAATTAATATATAACATGGCAAAAAACCTACGAAGACAGGAGTCGACTGTTGCACACTCAGTAAAGGATAAGGAGGGTAGACTGAGAGTGACCCTGCATGAGATCCAGTGATAGGCGGAGAGAGTACTTTTTCAGAGTTATATTAATCAAGAGAAGGAGAAGAGAACCTTCTTGGACGGAAGAGAAACAGCTCCGAATAAACGTGGATGAGGTGCCCATAACAATGAAGAGTTGCGAGATGACAATGGGAATATGCAAATGAGGAGTCTAGGATGGATTGGCTGCCGGTGGAGACAATTGCCCGATTTGAGGGTCATGAGATGATCGTGAAGATGTTAATAATTTCTGGAGAGTAGGAGAGTACCTGCGGAGAAAAAATAGGAATGGGGCAGGGTGATGGTATGCCCGGTGTTCCAAAAAGCGAGATAGGGCGACGTTCATTATAGGGGCATTAATCGTTTTGCTGGTCGCATGCATGAAGTTATATGAAAGGGATATTGGAGAAAAGGCTCAGGACGGGAGTCGAAGACAAGCTGAATGAAGTGCAGTATGGGATTCAGACCCGAACGAAGAACAGCGGATCTGATATTTCTCTGAACATGATGATAGAGAGAGCTGGAGTGCGGAGAAGAAAATGTATATGGCTTGTTGTGGATTTATAGAGCATTGACAGTGTACCTAGGCGTAAACTGGGGGAGACACCGAAGGGATCGTTTACTATTCAGATAGAACCCAAGTGATTAGAGTGATAAGGGGACTTTACACAGTAAGTGAAAGTGCCGTTAGGACAGCGTATGGGATAGGACAGTGGTTGGAATGAAGAAAGGTGTTAGACCAGGCAGAAGGGTGTCACATTGTGTTATCCTGTATATGGACAATTGTATGCGAGAGAGAGATTGTTGTAATGGCGTATGCGGACGATATTGCTCTAGTTGCAAGAGACAGGGAGACATTACAGAGAGTACTGATTAGATGGGAGCAGGTGCTGCGACGGAAGGGATTGAGGATGAATATGAGAAAGACTGAAGTGATGAAGATAGCCAGAGAGGGAGAGAACCTAAAAATAGAGATCGCGTGGGAAAGATAAAGATGCGAGGAACTTTAAGTATTTGGAAGTTACGGTACAGCAGTGGAATAATGGAGGGTGAAATAGAGGAAAGAATAATGAACTAACTCTAGAGAGTGGTCAGTTGTATCCTTGCAGAGAAACAGACATGTGACTAGACAGGTAAAACTTAATTATATACCACGATTCTTGAGGACCGGTATTTTCTGTTTGGGTGGGAGTCGTAACACTATTAAACCAGAACAAGGAGTAAGATCGTAGCGGCGGAGATGAGGGTGTTGAGGCTGATAGTGGGGGTAACCAGAAGAGAGAGAAGAAGGAATACTGTGATAAGAGAGGAGTTGGGGTCGAGGCGGTGGAGGATCTGATCAAGAGACAACAACTGAGATAGTATGGACACATCAGAAGGATGGATGAAGAGAGATACCAGGCTAGATTTTATGCATGGCAGCCTGCAGGTGGAAGACCGACGGGACGACCAAGGAAAAGATGGAAGGATGGAGTGGCGGCGGCGGTGGCGAAGAGGGGTTGGACGCTGGATCAGTGGAGCGACACGACTGTACGAAGAGCAGCGTCTGTGGAGAAGCATTTGCAAACGAAAGGGATGACCCAACACGGAGGCGCTTGGTGAGAAAAGAAATATTTATATAATTTATATATATATATATATATATATAGATATATATATATATATATAGATATATATATATATATATATATTATGATATATATAATATATAGTTATATATATATATATATATTATATATATAAAGGTATAATATATATATATATATATATATATATATATATAATATATATATATATAGTATATATATATAGTAAATATATATAAATATATAGTAGTAGTATGTTGTGATATAGGTATATATATATATATATATATATATATATAATATTATATATTTAGATATATATATATATATATTAATATTATATATTAATATATATATATATATTATTATTATATATATACCATATATTAGGCATGTAAATTTTTGATTTCCTTTTTCAAAAAATGAGGGAGTCAAAAAGGCTGTGTTTTCGTTAGAGCATCACAATTATATTTTACAAGAACTGGCCAATTAATTTGGTTTGCTTGCGTAAAATAGCTACTTCAAATTCGTGATATTTTTACGTTCATGTAAAGAATATATATATATATATATTATATATATATATATATATATATATATATATAATATATATTATATATATACTATATATAGGTATAGTTATGGGTATATATATAATATTCATATATATATATGGAGTATAATATATATATATATATATTATATATATAAATATATAATATATATATATATTATAATATATATATATAAGTATATATATTTATATATATAGTATATATATATATATATAGATTTATTATATATAAGTTAACCTTATAGTATAACATATATTTATAATATTATATATATATATCATATATATAAATATATTATATAAAAAGTATATATATATATATATATATATATATATATAATATTTATATAATAATAATATATAATATATGTATATATTATAAGGTTAAAAGAATATACTATATTATACAGTATAACACTCTGTAAAAAAAAATTTAAGCCACTCGTAAAAGTTTTTTAAACTAGCAATACACATTTGCAGCTTGAGTGTCTTTTATTAATTTTTTTAATATCATACCAAATAGTGACATTTCTTGTTTTTCTTTTTCCAGGCACGAATAGTTTCTTCCATTTGTAAAATCTGAAAATTCGGAACCATGGTTAGTAAAAGGAAGACAAGACTGGCAATTTCCACTCACATGAGTAATTCATTGGAACTGGTCGAGAAATGCTACCTTCTGAACTCCCAACCATGATCTAAGAATGGCCTGCGTAAGAGAGAAGAGTGGAGACAATGTAAGAGATTACCCAGCAGCCACTCTTTCAAAGGATATTTATCCAAAAGTGCTTGAAACGTGGGAGCTAGCAGATAGTTGTTTCATGGTTCCAATTTTAAATTCGAGAGTCACAGTCCTGTAGAGGATAGAAGAAAACAGGGAAAAGACCAAAAACATATCACTTGGCAGAGGAAAACTGGTATTGAAAGAGGCTTTCATAGCAACGTTAGACAAGCTCTTTGAAATCCTCAATTGCAAGTGTGAGATTAAGCTATGTTCAGAATTTGAGGATCCATGTCCAGATGGTGCTGACTGTAAACATGAAGTGCACATCTCCTGCTCTTGTTCTAAGGATATTAAGATCCCTGTCAAAGAACTAGTGTTTATTAATAGTCAAAGAGAGAAGGTTGGATCTGTTGGATAGCATCAAATTGGATTACCAGATCTACTTGAGCACAGAAGACAAATTAAAAAGCAGAAGAGGCAAGTAGATGAATTAAGATGAATTTCTGAATATAAGCAGAACGGGAAGGAAGAGTTAACATTACAACCAAATGAAGTTCTTTCCTTTGACGAAGATGAAGAGCCAACTGATGTTACAGATGAAGAATCGGAAGATCCTTGCAAAATTCATGTGATGATTTTGATGTACCTTCTACTTCAAGTACGAGTCAGTAAATACATTCACTTGCCGCAATGTTGCCATTGCAAAATATTAGTATGGTGCGCGTCATTGCTACAAGCTGCCAATGGTATAAACAGCTGCATTTTAGAACTGGATTTAATACTGAAAGGAGCACGGAGGACTTGTGTTGATCACAATAAAGTAAGAAGGGAACAAGAAAAAGTACGAAATCACTTGAAAAATTTCATGCTCGATGCTGGATAGGCAATATTGAATGTATCTTCTTTGATGGACGCAAGGTTCAACTAAAGTTCTGTTACAAGCAAATAACTTAAGTCATCAGTTTCCAAGTATGTAAAGAAGAGCATTCCACTGTGTGCAGTGAGCCTGTGGGAAGGTTATTCTTTGCCGTTTACTCTAGTAGTAATAGACTAACGAAAAGGAACCTGCTAAAGTTATTTGCTAACCATCCTTGTGGATTTCTTAAAGAAAACAACATTGGTAAAAGTTGCAGGCTAATTGGTTGTGGACTCAACGAATGTTAACACTGGTTGGGAAGGAGGAGTCATGAATTGGGTTGAGGCAAAGCTGAATCGTAAACTCATCTGGTTGGTTTGTGCTCTTCATACTAATGAGCTACCTTTGTCTCACTTGATCACAAAGTTGGATGGAAAAAAAACTTTGGTTCTAACAACCAGAGGAGTTGGATAAGATTGGCAACGAGCTTGATACTTGCACAGAACTAGAAATCAATCCCTCATTTGTCAGAATATCCTTTCCAGAGCCTTTGTTTCCATTGAGTGACACTGTTATCTAGATCTCCAACAAATCATGCTATGGTTACAGGATAACTCAGGCATAAGAACACGTGCTACCTCCAACTGATGTGCGATGTAATTGAAATTGGTCCTGAGCCACTCTCAGTGGTTTAACAACTGCAAATAGCGATTTGTCGCCATGGGTTTCAAAACATGCTTAAAGACAACAACTTGAAGATGTTACAACTGCTTGTTGAATAAATTGTTGGCGTTTACAATCCATGTGGTTACAAATCAAATCGAAATTCTCTTGGGGTGGAAAGACCTCAACCACATTCTTTATCATTGAAGCTCCTAAAATTCAGAAGGAGCAGTAGGCAGATACTGCTTGCAAACAATCCAACCTTCATCGCTGGTTCGCATTTAGTGAAAATGGTGCCTCAGACACTTTTATGCTCGGAAGACCAGGAGAGAGAGTAAAAAGCAAGCAGTACATAGGAATTAACT